>CM066328.1:5701792-5909292 GCA_033807585.1 Hydrophis major
CTCTGTAAACCGCTTAGAGAGGGTTGTAAAGCACTATAAAGCGGTATATAAGTCCAAGTGCTATTGCTATTGCTCTATATAACTAGTTGTAAAAGCCGGGCAGGGGGTTATTTTATTATATTATTATATTATTTAATTAATTTATTATCTGATTCTCTCTTTTATTAGTTTTGATTGTTTTTATATGAGCTTTTATATTCTTGCAAGCTGCCTTGAGTCTCCATGTGCGAATAGGCAGCAATATAAATTTCCAGATAAATAAAAATGGGGAATTCTAGGAGTTGAAACACACAAATGGTGGCTGTGAAATTCTGGGAGTTGAAGTCCATCCATCTTAAAGCTGCCAAGGTAGAAAACCTTACATTAGAACAGAGGCAGTGGTGAGATTCAATTTTTTTTTTACAACCGGTTCTGTGGGCGTGGCTTGGTGGGCGTGGCAGGGGAAGGATACTGCAAAATCTCCTGGGATTGGCCGGTTCTCCAAACTGCTCAAAATTTCTGCTACCGGTTCTCCAGAACTGGTCAGAATCTTCTGAACACCACCTCTGAACAGAGGTCTCCAACTGTGGCAACTTTACGAGTTGTGGACTTCAACTCCCAGAATTTCTCAGCCAGCGAATGCTGGTTGAGAAATTCTGGGAGTTGAAGTCCTCAATGCGCTGGCTGAAGAAGTCTGGGAGTTGAAGTCCACAAGTCATAAAGTTGCCCAGGTGGGAGACCCCCCCACATTAGAAGATTTCTTGCCACACAAAGCCACTTTCTGATTTGAAATATCTCACGCATCAAAGCTAGAGATCCATTCCTTCCTTTCTTTTCTTTACTCTTAGCAACTGGAGTTGAAAGCTTTCCTTCTGACCCGTGACCTGGCCCGGGAGCTCTACCACACCTACCACAACCTCTTGCCACACATTTCCGAGCTGCCAGCGCACCTGCAGGAGAAGGTGACTCAGATCCATGAAAACCTAGAGGAGATGCAGGGCTACCTGTCCTCCGGCACCAACCTGAGGGATCTGCCCAACAGCATTGTTCTCCAAAGCCGGCAAAAACTAGCCACGGCCCGGGAGAATCTGGATGAGTTGTTGGAATTCATGGGAAGGAATGCGGGGTCTCCTTGGCTACCGCAGGCCAGTTCTTCTCACTCAGGCAAGGAACTGTTGTATCATCCTGCCCTCAGGCAACGAGAAGGGACCACCTCTGAGCAGAAACTCAAGACAGAGAGCACAGGGTCTTGGCAGTTTCTCCACCCACCTCCTCCAACCCCACCTCGACCATAGCCTCCTTTGACCCACAGATGCCAAACACTGAAAGACTGATGAGCTAGCGGGCTTTGGTTCCACCACAGAAGCTGTGGGAGGAAGGCGGAGGTCATGTAGGGCTGGGGGTGAGGTAGGTCAGTTTCCCTGGGCCAGCGGAAGGGCTTCAGGCATCGTTTCCAATTAAAGACCTTTGGAAACCAGTAAGCATCTTCACGTTCCTTCAGGATCTCCTCAAACAGTTGTTCCAGCTAAACATGTAGGCTTGGCGAGTTCCTCAAGCTAGTCAGCTTGAAGATGGTGGACTTCAACTCCCAGAATTCCCCACCTATCCAGGCTGGCTGGCTGGGGGATTCTGGGAGTCGAAGTCTACCCATCTTCAAGCTGACAAGCTTGAGGAGCACTACCCTAATAGCTAGAGTTGGCCTCTTCTGGCTTTTCAACTCAAGCTGAGTTGAAGGTGTTCTACGAACTCACGGCTGGTGGTGATTGTGGACAGCAGGGAAGATCTTGTGGCCATTGCTTGGATGAGATATTAAATATTGAAGTCCCTGACAGTGGGGACACTGACTGACCTGAAGCTCTGGTAGATGATGGCCATCACTTGTGATCGCTTACTTGACACTCACAAGGGTGTACAAAGGGAGAATCCTTCCATGAAAAGCCCCTTGAGGCCATCCAGTCTTGACCCCTGCTCAGGGCAGGAATTTGAATTCTAGATGGCTGTCCGGCTGTTGCTTGAAGACATGCAGCAAAGGAGAATCCCAACAGTGTTTGAGGTCATGAGTTCCTCTGTCTAACTGTTCATAACTGCAGCTATTCTGCTTCTAAAGCAGTTACTTATTTATCAAATTTATATACTGCGGTCTTGGGCACTGTATTCCATAGTCCTCCTAATTTGAGAAGAAACCAATTCTATTTGTAGATATACAGGTATTCCTTGGCTTACAACCATCTGTTTAATGACATTTCAAAGTTACGCCAGCCAGGGAGAAAAAGTGATTTATGACCTGACCTCAGAATTATGACTGTTGTACCATTCTAATGGTCACACAATTGTAATTCAGCATTTAAAACCAGCAGCTGCATGCCGCGGTTGCACAATTCAGTTGTGATTTTGGCATCTAGTTTCCAGTAAAACAATGTCAATCGGGGAAGCTGGATTCATTTAACGACCACAACAGCTCACTTAACAACCAAATGGTTCACCTAACAACCATGTGATTCACTTAATGACATGATTCGCTTAAAGTCCATGTGATTTTCTTTATGGCTGTGGTAGAAACAATTGTAAAATCAGTCATGTGATGTCTCGACTTGTGACTACACTGACTTACAATTGAAATTCTGGTCCCAATTGCTGTCGTAAGTTGAGAACTGCCTGTAATTCAGCAAAACCATGCACCAGGGATATAAGAAAGCTAGCAAAGCTTTTAACCAGAGCTGCCTTTCCAGAGATGCCAGCCATTTGGGAAATCTATTTTTTTCTGAATTTCTGTAGCTTGTTAGTTAATGATCCCCGATATCAAATTTAGAGCCTTGGATGATATGATGATCAAATTAACTCTTTGGGGGAGCACTTTGAAGATCTGTAAATTGACCAAGCAGTCTGGATTTTTCTGATCCACTAAAGACAATTCCCCATCACTAATATGAAAACTAACCAAGTGCTCGTGTGAACACAGCTATTTGGGTTTTAATGACAACCTAAGATGTGCAAATTCCACCCAGATGTGCAAATTCCACCCAGATGTTTCAAACAATACAACCACAATATAAAATATTTTGTTTTTCCTCCTGATACCTTCAAACCTTCTGATTGTTAAAGAACAAAAGGCAGAAACAGACAAGAGGAAGGCCAGAAAAATGAGATGCACAGTTGGCCAATTGGGAAGTAAACCAGGAAGGGGTTGAATCACACACCCACCACACTGAAATGGAACAAACACAAGAGAGAAAACATCTTAAAGGCCAGGAATTTAAAAATAAAAGTGAAAGTCCATCTGGAAAGACATTTCTTTAACAATGTTTGAAAATATTTCAAAATTCAAGTGCACAAATACACAACAGATGAAAGGTGACTGTGAGAGGGATCTTGGAGTCCTAGTGGACAATCACTTAAATAGGAGCCAACTGTGCGCTGCAGCTGCCCAAAAAGTTAACACAGTTCTAGGCTGCATCAACAGGAGGGATAGAATCAAGATCACCTGAAGTGTTAATACCACTTTGTAATGCCTTAGTAAGGCCACACTTTGAATACTGCATCCAGTTTTGGTCGCTACAGTGTAAAAACGATGTTGAGACTCTGGAAAGAGTGCAGAGAAAAGCAACCAAGAGGATTAAGGGGACTGGAGGCTAAAACATACAAAGAACAGTTTGCAGGAATTGGGTATGTCTAGTCTGATAAAAAGGAGGACCCGGGTGACATGGTAGCAGTGGTCCAATGTTTAAGGGGCTGCCCCAAAGAAGAGGGGGGGGGGTCCTTCTCTTCTCCAAAGAACCTGGATGCAGGACAAGAAGCAATGGATGGAAACTAATCCAGGGGAGAATCAGCCTAGTCCTAAGGAGACATTTCCTAACAGTGAGAACAATTAAGCAGTGGAATGGCTTTCCTCCAGAAGTTGTGGGTACTCCAACACTGGAGGTTTTCAAGAGACTGGACAGCCATTTGTCCTGAATGGTATAGGGTTTCCTGCTTGAGCAGGGGGTTGGGCTAGAAGACCTCCAAGGTCCCTTCCCACTCTCTTGTTCTTTAAAATATAAAGAAGATGGGCAGAAAGATTTATGAGGTGCTTTCCAAGCTTGGTGGTTTTCTTGCAGATGTTTCATTACCCAATTAGGTAATATCATCAGTGCTAGTCAGAAATGCGGTTTGATCTCAATTTACATTCGTTAGCAGCTTGCCCTGTCAGCATTGGTGGGGTTTGGTCTTAGAGGTTCTTTGGTTGGGCTGTTTACTGTTGGGTTGTTTGGCAGTTCTTTGATTGGGATGTTAATCTTAACAGATGTTAATCTTCAACTTAATCTATGCTGATCTGGGTGCTGCTTGTGGGTGGGAAGAGTTTTGGGCTTTTTGTTGCCTTTTTGGCTTGTTGATTGTCTCTTTTGCATAGTCTATAGATGTTGTGAATGTCTGCTGTTAGTCACGAAGTTGTGTCTGACTCATTACGACCCCATGGACAACATTCCTCCAGGACTTCCTGTCCTCTACCATCCACCGGAGTCTATGTTAATGTCTGTGTGTCTATTGATGGCTGATTCGTCAGAGTGCCAGGCTTCTAGAAATCCCCTTGGCAATTTTGGACTGGTCTAGGATGATCGCATTTTCCCAATTGAAACTATGGTTAAGTTTGGCCATGCGTTGTGAAGTTAGTATTCATCATGTGCATCAGTTGGTGTTCATGGATACAGTCTGCGAGTCTTCTGCCTGTTTGTCCTTCCCACATAGTGGTTGTTGCAATCCTTGCACCATATTTTATAGATGACTCCTGTTTTTCCTGCTGGGCCTGTTGGCCTTCTGGATCAAAGAATCTCTAAGACCTCCCTCCTCATTAACCCTGACATGATACACAACAGCAATAGCCCTTAGATTTATATACCACTTCACAGTGCTTTATAGCCCTCTCTAAGCGGTTTAAAGAGTCAGCGTCTTGTCTCCAACAACCTGGGTCCTCATTTTACCGACCTCAGAAGGATGGAAAGTTGAATCAACCTTGAGCCAGTCAAAATTGAACTCCTGAAGTGAGCAGTGACTTGGCCTACAATGCTGCATTCCAACCACTGTGCCATCCTGGCTCACGAGAATAGGGGTGTCAAACTCATATTGTCAAGGTGGCATCACGTGATATATTGGGATTTTTCCCCTCTTTGCTAAACCAGGTGAGGCGTGGCCAGTGTGTGAGGCATCCAGCCTCTGGGCCAGGAGTTTGACAGCCCTCCACGAGAGAATAAACTGAGAGCAAACCCCACACTCCATCTGACACTGATGATGTTTGCGATAGTGGCAAATATCTGTAGCTTGAGTGTAGGATGAGGATGGAGGTTCATTCTCTGAATTTGTGGGTAGGTTTCTCAATGTTTCCAGGCTAGGTAACATCTTCAGTGGAATTTAGGGGATGTCAATGCTATTAAGGGCTTCATGTGGTCAGTAGGTCTTGTGATGTGAAGTTCATGTCAGGTGTCTTGTGATGGGTCTTGTGATGGGAAGGTCTCGTCAGGTGAGGGTCGTTGGGAGGAGAAGTGTTTGTTGGGGGGCTTGCGTGAGTTGGTTGCCATCGCTGGTTGGCTATGCAGTTGATCCACCCATGCAACCCACACAGAACCAGCACTTCACCTTCCAACAATCCTCATCTCATGTGACCTCCCCATCACAAGACCCTTACCTGATGTGACCTCCACGTCACAAGTTCTACTGACC
The DNA here is from genome assembly GCA_033807585.1 of Hydrophis major. Taxonomy (NCBI): domain Eukaryota; kingdom Metazoa; phylum Chordata; class Lepidosauria; order Squamata; family Elapidae; genus Hydrophis; species Hydrophis major. The sequence continues at coordinate 5,707,463 of CM066328.1, forward strand.
ACATGGAGTAAGCAAAAGAACACTGACACAAGACATCCCCTAAACTCCAGTGAAGACGTTAACTAGCCTGATAATGAAGCGTTTGGAAAACAACCCATAAGCTCGGAGAATGAACCTCCATTCTTCCTGATGATGTTACCTAGTTGGGTCATGAGACATCTGCACGAAAACAAGCAAGCTCAAAGAGCACCAAGGACACCACAGTTCAGCCCTGAGCTGCAAATATTCTCCTTTATTAGAGAAATATATCTCGGGATCCTGGAAGGAGATTGCTTCAAGAAGCCCACGATTTGGGTAAGTCTTCTCAGCCTTGGTTGGGAATGACATCCTCCCTTGGCTGGGAAGTGGGATTACCATAGCAATGACCTGACCTTTGGCCATCTGTGACATCACCATGCTTCACAAGGGCAGCATGGAATACTGGGAGTTTCTTGGACTCCAGGGAAGAAAGGAAGATGCTGCCATGAAGGAAGAGGTGATTTTCGTCCATCTGAGGTGGCCGAAGTGGGAGAACCATGGGTGAGCGAAAACAGTGGCTTCCCATTTGCATTCTGAGATTTGGGGAAGCAGAAAATCAGGGGAGGTCTGTAAAATCATATTAATGGACATCAACGCTCAAGCTCTCTCCTTTTATAAACTGAATGGGACAACTCACTGTGGCCAACTCGCCACAACCAATCCCCATGGGACAAGTCAACAATTCAATTATTTAAAATAATATTTTAAATTATCTTAATTTTTGTCATTCACTTTTAAATTCGTCCCTCTTTTCGCCTCCATTCTTTAATGATTCTATTCCATTATTTCTTCAATATTAGTGTAGCTCTTGTCTCACAGTGAGTTGGCCATGGTGAGTTGGCATAGGCTTTTTATAAACCAGACAGAGAGAGAGATTCATGCCAGCGCAATCTGTATTAACTGCCAAAGTTAGATTTAGGATGTTAATTGTATTTTTTAAACCCTAATAATTTTTCTTGGCTGATTGTAGCTGGCTCTCTCCAAGGGGCTTGCAAAAAGGCACACAATGCTATCCAGGGCAGCATCATAATCGCAAGTCCCATAATCACCTTCAACAAAGTGTCATCTCCCTCTCAAGGCTGCATCCCTCAGCCCGTTTAAACTTTTTCAAAGAGACTGGTCCTCAAAAATTTCCCCTCCAAAATCATGAGAGAAGGAGGGGGAGGGAGTTAAAATTCAAAAGATGTGCGCCGCAACGGGCCCTTGAAGTAACCAAGGGGAGAGAACACCAGAAACGCTGCTCTGCTAAGTGCTCTTTTTGCATGCCTCTGGGCTAGACTAGTTGCCCTCAAGGGTCCCCATCCGCTCTAACGATTCTGCTGTTTCATTTCCTTCCTTTGGACTCCTTACTTTTGGATGATGCCCTGTGGATGACTGCAGACCCTGACCGAGAACAGGTATTTGTTGTAGAGACACATCGACTTGAATTATTCTGAAAGATATGAGGTGTGTTTCCTTTATTCGGACGAGGGACAACAATAAGGTCGACAATTGGATAACCAATAGAAGACAATCTTTGTAGCTCAGGGTCAAATTGTGTAATCCTTGGTGGTCTCTGAGCTTGATTGTTTTCTTGCAGACATCTCATAACCCAACTAGTGCTACAAGGGAGTGAGACTTGCTTTCTGTTTATATTTACATACCATTCATTTACTTGTACATACCGTTCAAAAGAGATGATCAAAAATGAAAATGAAGCGAAAAGATCAAAACACCTCCTCAGTAGCTAGCAGCATCTAGATAAGCAGGGATCAATACCAGATATATAAGCTGAAAACTATACCCTAATCCAGGGGTCTCCAACCTTGGTCCCTGGAAGCCTGGCGGACTTCAACTCCCAGAATTCCACAGCCAGCTTTGCTGGCTGTGGAACTCTGGGAGTTGAAGTCCGCCAGGCTTCCAGGAGCCAAGGTTGGAGACCCCTGCCCTAATCAAAGAACTACTAAGAAGAAAACAACACTCAGAGGTCCCCAACCTGTGGGCTGTAGCCCACTATTGGACTGTGGCTTATTGGCCCTTGGGCAGCATAAGTGGTTGGCCAGTGTGTGCAACTCATGCTAGCATCACCACGAGCATGATGCAGGCGCTAGCATTGCACGCATGCTCACGGCCCTGTTTGTGTCGCACTTCCAGCCCTGTTTGCATGTGCACATCCATGCATAAAAGCACCTGGTATGCAGTGCCCTATAACATCATTTGTAGGGTAGGAGTTGAAACAGTTTATATCCGGGGTGTGAGGGGTCTGTAGATATTTTCACAGCCCTCTTTTTGACTCGTGCAGTATACAGGCCCTCGATGGAAGGCAGGTTGGTAGTAATAGTTTTTCTGCAGTCCTAATTACCCTCTGGAGTCTGTGTCTGTCCTGTTGGGTTGCAGAGCCAAACCAGACAGTTATAGAGGTGCAGATGACAGACTCCATCATTCCTGAACTGGATCAGCAGCTCCTTGGGCAGTTTGAGCTTTCTGAGTTGGTGCAGAAAGAACATTCTTTGTTGTGCTTTTCTGATGGTGTTTTTGATATTAGATGTCCATTTTAAGCCTTGACATATGATAGAATCTAGAAATGGGAGGGTCTCTACTATTGATACTGTGTTGTCTAGTATTGTAAGAGATGGTTGTATGGGAGGGTTTCTCCTACAATTTACCACCATTTCTATGGTTTTGAATGTATTTAGTTCAAGATTGTTCTGATTGCACCACAAGGCTAGTTGTTCAACCTCCCATCTATATGCAGATTTATCATTGTCTAGAATGAGACCAATCACTGTTGTATCATCTGCAAACTTCAGTACTTTAACAGAGGGATCTTTTGAGATCAGTCACTGGTATCTAGAGAGAAGTGGAGAGAGCACACAGCCCTGGGGGGCTCCTGTGCTAATTGTACAGGTATCTGATGTGAAAAGGAATCTTGTTATGTAGGATTGTGATATAGGATTGTATTATGTATGTAAGTATGATGTGAAGTCTTAGTAGTGCTTTATAAAGCCAAAGCACCTGGATGGTATTTCCCATGACCGATTTGTTAATATCAGTATTGACTGGTTAGCACATCTTAGGAAACAGAGAAACCTGGTTAAAGATCTGGTTTGGAATTCAAGTCTCCTTTCTAAGTTGTCTTTCATTCCATTGTCCAGCTTGGAGACAGGGACGTGCAGAGCATATCAGACAATCAATCTTTGCAGGATTTGAATTACATCATCGATCAGCTGGAACGGGAGGAAATGGAGGGTGAGTAAGAGGATTCCCAGGAAAATAAGGGAGACTTCTGGGCCATAAGATTTAGGAAGGCAGATAGTCCTCGAGTTACAACAGTTCATTTAGTGACCATTCAAGGTTACAACAGCTCTGAAAAAAGGGTCAATGACTGTTTTTCACACTTACAAGCATTGCAGCACCCCTATGGTCACATCAAAATTCAGATCCTGGGCAAGTGGTTCATATTTATGATGGTTGCAGCCTCCCTGTTATGGCCCACTAGCTGCCAGCAGAACTGGTGGCAGAATCGGACAATGAGGAGGTTGGGGAGGAACCTGGTTCAGTGCTGGAGTCTGGGGAGGGCTCTGATGGATGCTCTGCCACCCGACATTTCCCAGCCACCGGAGAGGCAGCTGTCTTTGGAGGCTGATATGAGTGGGGAGGAAGAACAGCTGGGGCCTGTTCCAGACTCACGTATGCATAGAGTTGCTAGGAGTGGGGAACAACAGAGCCAACTCGGGAAGCAAAGCACACATGGACACTGAATGGCCCCCCCTCTCTGGCTGAGGAATAAATAGAAGAAAAGGGGAGTGGCAATTATCACAAGGAACTGATGAGGTCTATTGCTGCAATTTACTCTTTGAAGGACTATTGCCTGGACTTTTTGGCGGGTGAGTGCTATTAATTCACAAGAGGTAAATAAAGAGGAGGTTTTTTGTGACAAGGAGTCTGTTTCTTGCTTTGACTAAGGCTGGGTCAGAACAGTCCTGGGGGAGTCGCATCATCTGCTTTTGTGACTTTCTGACCAGCAAAGTCAATGGGGAATCCAGATTCACTTAACAACCATGTTACTAAGTTAACCAATGCAATGATTCACTTACAACTGTGGCACAAAAAGTTGTAAAATATCCATCTTTGGCCTCAGTTGTGGTTATAACCCAAGGACTACCTGTACTGAATTCAGAGTACCGAGATATTTGTTGCCTGGGGACGTCACGGGGTATGTGACACCCCTTGGCTTTGAAGAAATGCCTTTGATTGACTCTAAGGCAGGGGTCTCCAACCTTGGCAACTTTACAACTTGTGGACTTCAACTCCCAGAATTCCTCAGCCTGTGAATTGAAGTCCACAAGTTGTAAAGTTGCCAAGGTGACCTTCTGACCAGGGACCACCAAACTCATAATTTTTTAGACCTCAGGGACCACCAAACTCATAATTTTAAATCCCGCAGACCACTAATATGAATTTTGACTGACGGTGGCTTGCTGATATTGGTGGGAAGGAAGGAGGGAGGGAGGGAGGCAGAGAGAGAGAGGGAGGGATGGAGGGAGAGATCCAATCTAACCTTGGAGGGCTGGTGGTGATGTTCTTTCTCTCTCACACCCATACACAAACATACCCACACATAGAGGTCCCTCACACACACACACACACACACACACACACACACCATCCAAGGCAGCCACATTCCTAACCTGCTTTTCAGCTCCGTTCTCAGGGGGGGGGAGAGAAAGAAAGAGACGATATCCTGTGATCCTAAATAAAGATTGATTGAGCGATCAGTAGATAAATGGGGTGGGGGATTTTCCTGCAGATTTTGGGGAGGATTTTCAAAGGGTCTCTGTCTGCAGGAAAATCCCCCAAAAAGTCTGCAGGAAAATTCTCCACCCTGTTTTTCTACCAATTGATCATTCTTTATTTGGGAATCACAGGATACCATCTCCAGCTCCATTCTCAGGGGGAGAGAGAGAGAGAGAGACTTTTGGCTTCATGCAAGGAAAGCAGCAGAAGCAGCAGAAGTCTCTCTTTCTCTCCCCCAAACTCTGTCAGAAAGGAGTCTTTGTGAGACTTGTGACGGCCCAGCCTCTTGAGGCAGGAGGCCTTGCAAGATTAATTTCTGGCAGAGTTTGGGGGAGAGAAAGAAAGACTTTGGCTGCTTTCCTTGCCTGCCGCCAAATGCAGAAGAAGAAAAGAAAGAAGCAGCCTGGTGGCCAGACCAGGTGCATGGGGCATGTGCGGCAAGTTCCCCCCTTCCGCCCCTTCCCCCCCTCCCCTCACGACACAAACTTTGTGTTCCCACGGGCCTTGTGTTCCTGCGCAGCCTGGATTAATTGCTTTGGGGGTGACTTTTCTCTGCGGACCACCAACCACTAGCTGCCAACCACTGCTCTAAGGAGCTTAAACAAGCCCTGAAGTCTTACTGGAAAGAAAGCACCACCTACTGGCTTCAAAGGGGGACGATTTAATCCACATCATTTATAGGTAGTCCCCCTCATACGACCACGATTCCAAGGGAATCCTGGGAATTGAAGTCCACATATCTTCAAGATGGCAAGGTTAAGAGTGAAGGAGTTTGGGAGGAGGGCCGGAGATGCCATTGCCACCCCATTCCCCCTTACTTCTTACAGGTAGTCCTTGACTAACTAGCCGTGGTGATGCAGTGGTTAGAATGCAGTACTGCAGGCTACTTCTGCTGACTGCCGGCTGACTGCAATTTGGCAGTTCGAATCTCACCAGGTTCAAGGTTGATTCGGCCTTCTGTCCTTCCAGGGTGTGTAAAATGAGGACCCAGATTGTTGGGGGCAAGAGGCTGACTCTGTAAAGCGCTTAGAGAGGGCTGTAAATGCACTGTAAAGTGGTATATAAGTCTAAGTGCTATTGCTACTGTGGGGACCAGAATTTCCTTTGTCAACTAAGTCAGTTCAGTGACTCGTGCCTGATTTAACAACCTTTTCTGCCATGGTTGTTCAGTGAAGCACTGCAATAGTTAAGTGAATCCAATGGTCATTAAGCGAATCTGGTTCTCTCCATTACCTACTCAGCTAAAGGTAATGGGGAAATGTCACTAATGCTGAAGACATGACCTCGGCCTGTTGCAACCACCATTAAATACATGCCGGCTGCCCAGATTTTGATCTTGCAATCATGTTGATGCTGCGTCAGTCGTAAGTGCAAATACTGGTCCTAAGTCACATTTTTCCATTTTGGTCACTAAATGAGTTGAGGACTACCTGTAATATTGTCCACCTTGACGGGGGAAGAGGAAGCCCAGCTCTGAACGGTAGAAGCTGAACCTACCATGGGGATATCCCATGTCCGAGGCTGTCGGGAGCAGGATGATGGGTTTTGGCTTCAAACTACCTTTCTCCACAGCACTCTCCCTGGACATCATGAGCAGCCCAGACGAAGAGCTGAAGGTGGATTGGGAAGTCTCCCGAACCCCTTCTCCGGTCAGCACCATCACACCGGGAGTCTCCAGCCAGCCATACGAGATGGAGGCGGATCTCAACTTGTCAGTGGACTCTGTCTCTCCACCCCCTCCCTCGCTTGATTCCTTCTTTCCTTGCAGTCTGCTTGAGGACTCAGCGTTCTCCATCGAGAAGGTGGGTGGGCTCCATCTCTTTTTGTTCTGACGTAGGCTTCCCCAACCGTACGAAGACAAGTCCTCGTCCTGATAACCTCTTTTATTAAATGTACAGTAAATTCCTCTCCAGCAAAGTCCTGGCCAACAGTCTTTCAAGATAGTTCTCAATTGCACACCTTTAATCAGGCTTGGAGAGTTGCCAGGCCAATATCTTTCAGATGCCACAATACTCGGCAAGCATGCAGGAATGAACTAATTGTCTCCTGCAAAACCCCACTCCCCTTTTGCTGCTCTTTTATTCCCTCTGGGAGGGCCCATTCACTCTCCACCTCCCTAGTCGATCCTTGTTCCTTAGCTGTTCCCTTCGTCTGGCAACTCTGCTCATGCGCACACTGGAAACAGGCTCCAGCTGTTCTTCTGCCCCACTGCTCTCTGACTCCAAAGGCAGCTGATAACTGTCAGACAGCCCTGGCCCCCATCTCTGCCTCCGACGCAGAGCCCTTGTCAGAGCCTTCTCCAGACTCCAGGACTGGCCCAAGTTCCTCCCCAACCTCCTCACCATCTGAGTCTGTTGCCAGCTGTGCTGGCGGGCTACAACTGTTTTCACCTGCAGGTTCAGAGAGCCACTTCCCAGGTTGATGGGTGGGGGAGGTGCTTCTCACCACTCATTTGCTTGTCGTTGGATTTATGTATTTATTTTGTATCCTGCCTTTATTACTTTCACAAATGACTGAAGGTGGTGACGGTATCTGACATATTTCACTTTTCCCACAACAACAACCCTGTCTGGTGGGTTGGGCTGAGATTGGCCTGGAGTCACTCAGTTGGCTTTCATGCCAGAAGTGGGACCAGAACTCACCATCTCCTGGTGATTGGTACAGACTCAGCCAGCCAGCTTTCATGCCTAAGGAGAGACTACAACTCCTGGTGATTGGCCCCAAAATCACCTGGCCAGCTTTTATGCCCAATAGAACTAGAACTCATTGTCTCCTGGTGATTGGCCAAAAGTCAACCAGTCCGCTTTCATGCATAAGGCGGGACTAGAACTCACTGTCTCCTGGTGATTGGCCAAAAGTCAACCAGTCCGCTTTCATGCATAAGGCGGGACTAGAACTCATTGTCTCCTGGTGATTGGCCAAAAGTCAACCAGTCCGCTTTCATGCTTAAGGCGGGACTAGAACTCACTGTCTCCTGGTGATTGGCCAAAAGTCAACCAGTCCACTTTCATGCATAAGGCAGGACTAGAACTCACTGTCTCCTGGTGATTGGCCAAAAGTCAACTAGTCCGCTTTCATGCATAAAGCGGGACTGGAACTCATTGTCTCCTGGTGATTGGCCATAAGTCAACCAGTCCGCTTTCATGCTTAAGGCGGGACTAGAACTCACTGTCTCCTGGTGATTGGCCAAAAGTCAACCAGTCCACTTTCATGCATAAGGCAGGACTAGAACTCACTGTCTCCTGGTGATAGGCCAAAAGTCAACCAGTCCACTTTCATGCATAAGGCAGGACTAGAACTCACTGTCTCCTAGTGATTGGCCAAAAGTCAACTAGTCCGCTTTCATGCACAAAGCGGGACTGGAACTCATTGTCTCCTGGTGATTGGCCAAAAGTCAACCAGTCCACTTTCATGCATAAGGCGGGACTAGAACTCACTGTCTCCTGGTGATTGGCCAAAAGTCAACCAGTCCGCTTTCATGCATAAGGCAGGACTAGAACTCACTGTCTCCTGGTGATTGGCCAAAAGTCAACCAGTCCGCTTTCATGCATAAAGCGGGACTAGAATGGTATAGGGCAAGGGTGTCAAACTCAAGGCCAAGATCCGGCCTGCAGGGTGCTTAGATCTGGCCCACGGGGCTGGCTTGGAAATAGAAAAGGACCAGCCTGCAGTTGTTCTGATAGCGAAAACGGGGTGCTGGGGGGTGGGGCGCAGCCCCCCTTCGCACCCTGTTTTGACTGGCAGGGTGCTGCAGGAGGCCCGCAGTGGACTACTACAATGCTGATCCAGCCCTCAAAGAAATCCAGTTTGACACCCTTGGCAGAGGGTCACCTGGGCAGGAGGTTGGACTAGAGCAGTGGTCACCAACTAATAAAATTTTGGTGGTCTGCAGAGAAATGTCTCCCCCAAAGCAATTAATCCAGGCTGTGCAGGAACACAAGGTTGTGCCGCCCACGTGACCCACAGGAACACAAGGCTTGCGTTGCTTGCATTGTAAACAACACGAGGTAGTGAGGGGAGGGGGGAAAGGGGGGAGGGAGAAACTTGCCCCATGTGCCTCGCCTGAGCACCAGGCTGCTTCTTTCCGCTTCTTTCTTCTTCTGCTTTCGTCTGCACGCAAGGAAAGCAGCCAAAGTCTTTCTTTCTCTCCCCCAAACTCCACCAGAAATGAGTCTTTGGAACCCTGCAAGGCCTCCTGCTCCAAGAGGCTGCGCCGGTATGACAAATCTCACAAAGACTCATTTCTGGCAGAGTTTGGGGAAGAGAAAGAAAGACTTCTGCTGCTTCTGCTGCTTTCCTTGCGTGAAGCCAAAAGTCTCTCTCTTTCTCCCTGAGAATGGAGCTGGAGATGGTATCCTGCGATCCCAAATAAAGAATGATAGATCGGTAGGAAAATGGGGTAGGAAAATGGGGTGGGGAATTTTCCTACAGATATTTTTTGGGATTTTCCCAGGGTCTCTGGTTCGTGGGATTTAAAATTATGAGTTTGGTGGTCCCTGAGGTCCAAAAGATTGGTGACCCTTGGATTAGAGCAGGGGTCGCCAACCTTTTGGACATCAGGGACCACCAAACTCATAATTTTAAATCCCGCCGCATACCATTAGTATGAATTTTGACTGATGGTGGCTTCCTGACATTGGTGGGAAAGTCAGTCCCATATTCCAGAGCTGCAGGAGTCATAGGACTGGCCCTTTGGTCATCCCTGGAGCAGCTGCTCCTCCACCCGAGTGCATCGGCCTCCCATGGACTGGAGGAGATGCTCCAGGATGACCAAAGGGCCAGTCTTCTGACTATTGCAGCTCCGGAATATGAGACCGACTTTCCCAGCAATGTCAGCAAGCCAGCCCTGGGTGGATTTCCCTCCCCCCGCCATTGGTCTTACCTTCTAGTTCCATCTCGCGTGGCTCTACCGAAGGATGGAGGCCAGTGGGTGGGCAGGGCATGTGGGCAGCGCAGCCTTGTGTTCCCACACAGCCTGGATTAATTGCTTGGGGGGGTACATTTTTCTGAGGATCACCAAAATTTTCTTGCGGACCACCAGTGGGCTCCAGCCCACTGGTTGGTGACCACTGGACGAGAGAACCTTGAAGATTCTTTCCAACTCTCATTATTACTCTGATATTCATGGTTTTTGCGTTCTTGCAAAAGGTCCTGGGGCCAACCACTGCCAACATCTTAGCCGAAGCCGAGGCCGAAGCCTCCAAGTACGCGGATGGACTACAGAGCCTGGAAGTAGAGTGGTCCGAAGACACCAACGAGCCTCACCGCATTCTGACTTGTCAAATATGCCAACTTTTTGTGCGGACAGTCGATCGGCTGCTGGACAAATCGGAGCAACTCATGGATCATTACTTGCCCCTTACAGAGGAGGAAATAGGTAGGTGCGACGATGTATAGGTAGTCCTCAACTTACAACCATTCGTTTAACCTTACAACAGCACTGAAAAAAAGTGACTTAGGACCATGTTTTCCCCCATTTATGAATGTTGCCACTTATGACCACGGTCACGAGATCTGCTGCCAGCTGAGACACTTGTTAAGTGAGTTTCGCTCCTTTTCTGGCCACTGTGGTTAAATTAGTCGCACAGTTAAATTAAACAATGCAGTTGTTACAAGGTTGTTAAGTCACAAGGTTGTTAAGCCGAGGTTGTTTTCTTGTGCTTGCCTGGTCAGCAAACCTGAAGAAAGCGGTAGAGGAATTGGACGATTCCACCAATGATCATGAGATGCAAGTGTGCTTCGCCCGGATCAGCAACCTCTCGGGCAAACTTCGCCAACGTGCCTACATGATGGCCCTGAGCAAGCTGAGGTTAGCCCGGAAGAACACCGAAGAAAATCTGGCCCAGCTTCAACAAACCATCGATTTGGTAAGCTCAGCATCCCTTTTCCATTTGACGCTATCACCTTCCGGGATGGATGTGCTTTTAAAATTTTCAAAAGTTCAAAATTGTAAACTTTTTTTACAATTCATAAAACTTTCACAAATGTTTTCTTTTTAGTTTTAAAACAAAGTTTGTAATGTTTAAAGGTTTTTAAAATGTTTGCTTTTTAAATTTAAAAACTTTCACATTTTAAACTTAAAATTAGTTTTTCTATTTAATGAACTTTCTTTAGTGGTTTTTTTTTTTTAATTTACAAAAAAAGTTAGTTTTAATACTTAAAGCTTTTGAAATGTTTATTTTTTCAATTTAAAAAGTTTCACATTTTAAACAAAATTATTTTTAAAGGACTTCCTTTTAATTAAAAAAAATGTGAAGCATTTTTAAAAATCTAAACTTTTCAAAACTTTCAACAATTGACATTTTTAATTTTGAAAAATTTTAAAGTTCAAATATTTTAAATTTAAATTTTTTAAGTTTCAAAATTTTAACATTTTAAATTGTAAAATATATTTATTAAATTTATTATTTAATAATAATAATAATTAATTTATTTTTTAATTTAAAAAGTAATTTGTAAAAGTTTTTAAAAATGTAAACTTTTTAAAATTTCAACAATTGAAACAATTTGATATGCCCAGTTTCTCTTTTCCATCAGCCTCTCTCGAATTCTGGGATAGATATGTTTTCAAAAATTTTGAAAATGTTTTATAAATTGTAAAACTTCTACAAATGTTTCTTTTTAGTGTAACAAAAAAAATAGTTTTTAATGTTTTAAGATTTTTATATGCTCGCTTTTTTCAATTTAAAAAGTTTTACATTGTAAACTTAAAATTATTTTTTCAATTTAAAGAACTTTCATTTTAATTAAAAAAACTGGAACGCATTGTTAAAAACCTGAACTTTTCAAAACTTTCAACAATTGACATTTTTCAATTTTGAAAAATTTAAAAGTTCAAATATTTGAAATTTGAAATTTTTAGGTAAATGTTTAAAAATGTTAACATTTAAAATTTTTAACACTTAAAATTTAAAAATTATTTTGAATTGGAAAAAAATTGTAAAACATTTTTAAACATTTAAACTTTTTAAAATTAAAAAAATTAACATTTTCAATTTAAAAACATTTAAAAGTTAAAAATATTTTAAATTTTAAAGATTTTAAATGTTTTTTAATTAAAAAAATCAAAATATATGTTTAAAATTAAAGGTGACCATCATAAATTAGATCTCGATTTGATATTAATGACATTAATTTATAGGCAGTCCTTGACTTAAAACAGTTCATTTAGCGACCGTTCAGAATTACAATGGCACTGAAAAAAAGTGACTCATGACTGCTTTCCATGCTTAATGACTGTTGTGATCTCCCCATGGTCATCTGATCAAAATTCAGACGCTTGACAGCTGCCTCACATTTATGACGGTTGCAATGTCTTGGAATCACTTTTGCAACCTTCTGACAAGCCAAAGCCAATGGGAAAGCCAGATTCAGTTAACAACCGTGTTACTAACTTAACAATTGCAGTGATCCACTTAAGAGCTGTGGCAAGAAAGTTCATATAGGGAAGCAAAATTCACAGAACCAAATTCTCACTTAACGACAGAAATTTTGGGCTGGATTGTAGTCGTAAGTCAAAGATTCCCTGTATTTGGTTCCTATAGCTGCCCAAGTCAATAGCCTTCTGGAGATCTCTAATCCAGATTCAGTAGACCCAATAATTAGGCTAAAAAGCACGGGCTTCTGTACCCTCCAGGGTTTGTGTCAAGCATCTATGCAACCCTTGCACTGATGATGTTACCTAGATTGGTAATGAAACATCTGCAGGCAAATAGCCCAGGTCAGCCCAAGGACCCCGTCTGTACATGTTTACCCTCCAACCTGTGACTTCATCTTTTCTTCTTCCTCTCCCCGTTTCCATGGTGGGCTCATCCCCAGATTGGACAGGTCCAACATGTGGATGCAATGGACTTCCAGAAAAGTTTTGAGAAGCTGACTCAAATCAGCATCCAATGGACTCAGAGGAATTCCATCCAGCAGCAATCCACGAGCCTGCAATCCGAAACCTGCTCCCGTGGCTCCAGTATTGACGAAATTTGTCCGCAACTTGCCCAGAGCAGCGATATTGAAGATTTCGGGGTCTCCATATCTATTTGCAGCAAAGTTGAAGAAAAAGAAGGACCTCCTGTTGAGGGTGAGACCCCGGAAATGGCCCCAATGCTTTCTGTTGAGATTGAGGTAGTGCCGACTGAAGAAGTGACGCCACCTCCATATGTCAGCTCTGAAAAATTGCCAAGTCCTCCAGCAGAGGTTGAGCCAGAAGTTCCACCAGGTCCTCCAGAAGAGGTTGAGCCAGAGGTGGTACCTCCAGAAGTGGTTGAGCCAGAGGTGGTACCTCCAGAAGTGGTTGAGCCAGAGGTGGTACCTCCAGAAGAGCTTGAGCCAGAGGTCCCACCAAGTCCTCCAGAAGAAGTTGAACCAGAAGTTCCTCCAGGTCCTCCAGAAGAGGTTGAACCAGAAGTGGTACCTCCAGAAGAGGTTGAGCCAGAGGTCCCACCAAGTCCTCCATTAGAGGTTGAACCAGAAGTTCCACCAGGTCCTCCAGAAGAGGTTGAGCCAGAGGTGGTACCTCCAGAAGAGGTTGAGTCAGGAATTCCACCAAGTCCTCCAGAAGAGGTTGAGCCAGAGGTGGTACCTCCAGAAGAGGCTGAGCCAGAAGTTCCACCAACTCCTCCAGAAGAAGTTGAGCCAGAGGTGGTACCAAGTCCTCCAGAAGAAGTTGAGCCAGAAGTTCCACCAAGTCCTCCAGAAGAGGTTGAGCCAGAGGTGGTACCTCCAGAAGAGGCTGAGCCAGAAGTTCCACCAACTTCTCCAGAAGAAGTTGAGCCAGAGGTGGTACCAAGTCCTCCAGAAGAGGTTGAGCCAGAAGTTCCACCAAGTCCTCCAGAAGAGGTTGAGCCAGAAGTTCCACCAAGTCCTCCAGAAGAGGTTGAGCCAGAGGTGGTACCAAGTCCTCCAGAAGAGGTTGAGCCAGAAGTTCTACCAAGTCCTCCAGAAGAGGTTGAGCCAGAGATGCCACCAAGCCCAGAAGTTCCAACCTCTCCACCAGAGGTGGAGCCTGAGAAACCACCAACCCCTCCACCAGAGGTGGAGCCTGAGAAACCACCAACCCCTCCACCAGAGGTGGAGCCTGAGAAACCACCAACCCCTCCACCAGAAGTCACCAAGCCCCCAAAGAAGGTAGCGTTGACCCCTGTGCCCAAGGAGATGGTCCACAGAGATGTGGCTCACATAACTCTAACAAGTCCCGGTTGCGATGAAGACGATAATCTGCTGTTTAGGATGGCGAGAAGTGAAGAAGATATCCCTTCTGAAGTAAGTTTCCCTTGCCCTCTGCTCCCCTCCCCAAGTCATAATGCTATCAGTGTCTCGGCGATCAATATGTTGAAGACACCCTACCGCACAAACTGGACAAGGCTGCCTCTGCATGAGTCCCTGTTCTGGACTTCAAATCTTGGAACGCAAAATGCAGAACAGCAACTCATACTGAAGTATCCCTTTCAGTAACCCCCAGTGCAGTAGGAAGTGGCTTCCCCTTTCTCAACCTTGGTCACCTTAAGTTCTGCGAACCTCAACTCCCAGAATTCCCCCAGCCAGTCCTGGACTTTTATTTCCCTAATCTGGAACCCGATCAGAGTGGAATCTCTGTATCATGTGGATCACAATTGCAGTCTGGAGTATTTATGAAGCTGCAAATTAGCAAAGGCAGATTCATTTCAGATACAGATACAGATTAATAGAGTTGGAAAGGACCTTCTTGTAGGTCATCTAGTCCAACCCCCTGCCCAAGCAGACCCTACAATTTCTGACAGGTGGCAATCTAGTCTTTTGTAGAAATCTTTCAGTGATGAAGCTCCCAGTACTTCTGAAGGTAACTTCTGTTCCATGGGTTGATTGTTCTCACTGTCGGAAAGTTTCTCCTTATTTCCAGGTTGAATCTCTCTCCTTGTTCAGTTTCCATCCATTGTTCCTTGTCTGGCCTATAGGAGCTTTAGAAAATAGCTTGACCCCTTCCTCCTCTCTGGGGCAGCCCCTCAAATATTGGAAGTCTGCTCTCCTGTCTCCCCTGGTCCTTCTCTTCCCTAGACTAGCCAGGCCCAGTTCCTGCACCCGTTCACTGTATGTTTTAGGCATTTCACACTTTCCTAAGCAGCCGCTTAACAGCTAAAAAGCCGAATTCTTCTTTAACTGGATTTATTGAAAGGGAAACCCAAAAGGGAAAGTCTTCGCAATCGGACGCTTCCTTCAGCGTGTCAATTCACTTCTAATTTGGTTAGGCTCAAGATGCTTTGATTCTTTTGATAATCCTCTGTCAGGGCTATGGGGAGAGAATGACCCATTTTCCTGATGAGAAATGTGCAGACACATGGCGTTCATAGTTTCAAAAATCAGAATAGAGCTGGAAGGGACCCAGAGGTCTTCTAATAGTCCAATGCCGTGCTCAAGCAGGAGACCCTGTGCCATTTCAGACAAGTGACTGTCCAATCTCTTCTTAAGGACTTCCAGTGATAAGAGCACCCACAACTTCTGAAGGAAAGCTGCTCCTCCAGTTAATTTTCCTCACTTTTAGCAAGCTTCTCTCCATCGTTCATTTCCATCCATGGTTTCTTGTCTTGCCTTCTGGTGCTTTGGAAAATTGGTTGACCACCTAACCTTGCTTTGGGTCAGAGTTTTATGACTGCAGCAATGGAGAACCTTGAGACTTAGCTCTCCAAGATAAGCCAAGTCAGGAAAGAAGCAACACAAGGAGCATGGCTAGTCTAGTGAATAGAAGGACCGGGGTGACACCATAGCTGTGTTCCAATATTGGAGGGGCTGCCCCAGAGAGGAGGAGGGGGTCAAGCTATTTTCCAAGGCCAGACAAGGAATAATGGAGAGATTCAACCTGGAACAAGGAGAGATTCAACCTGGAAATAAGGAGAAACTTTCTGACAATGAGAACAATCAACCCATGGAACAGAAGTTGCCCTCGGAAGTTGTGGGAGCTTCATCACTGGAAGCTTTCAAGAAGAGACCGGACTGCCCTCTGTCAGAAATGGTGTAGGGTCTCCTGCTTGAGCAGGGGGGTTGGACTAGATCACCTACAAGGTCCCTTCTAACTCTGTTGTTCTGTTCTGTTCAGTGGAACAGTTTGCCTTCAGAAGCTGTGGATGCATCACTGTGTTCCTATGTGTATCCCAAGGCTGGCTATGGAATTCTGGGAACTGGTTGGAGAAGCACTGAAGCACCGAAACTCTGTATCATAAGCTATAATAACAGATTCTCAAGAGCTTGACTTTTTTTTTTCCATCCCCTTCTTAAACCAAAGAGATTCAACATGGAACAGTCTTGAGTTTCTTCCTCACTTGGTTTGATTTTCCCAGCTAAACTGATATTTCCCCTAATGACTGACCCGTTTCAAGGCTTTCGTCCATACCTCTCTCTGCTGGGAAATAAAATATCCTTCTTGAATTTAGAGGCCTTCAAATCCCTAAAATTCCCAGTCAGGATTCTGGGATGCTAACACATTGTGAGAGGGCCAAATCTCAAAAGGAAATATAGGTAGTCCTCGACATACGACCATCATCAGAACTGGGATTTCCATTGCTGCCTAAAGTCCTTGTTAAGTGAGCTGCAAACTCCATTTTAGAGCCTTGTTTGCCACAGCTGTTAAGCAAATCCCTGCTGTTGTTAAGTGAATCTTGCAATCATTAAGTGAATCTGGCTTGGCTTGTTGGAAGCTCCCTGGGACAATTGACAATGGAGATCACATAACCTCAGGACACAGCAACTGTCATAAATACATGCCAGTTGCCATATGTCTGCATTTGGATCGTGTCACCTTGGGGATGTTGCAGTGGGGATGTCAATGCGAGGATTGGTTGCAAATCACTTTTTCCAGCGCGGTTGTAAGTTTGAACAGCCACTAAATGAATTGGTTGTAAGTCGACAACTACCTGTATGGGAGAAAGAGTTCTTCCTTCACAGAAAAAAAGGTAATATTTAAAAACATGCACACACACAGAGCAAAAAATATATACAGCTAGAAATTGAAAATCTGGAATGCTTTGCCCCTCAACCATTGTCCACCAGAAAAGTATATTTTACACTTGATGTTTTTACTCTGATTTTATGTCTTTGATGAAATTTCATATTTTTATGAGGTTAAACTGCCACAAATCACAAATTGCAAAAAAACAAAAACCCAAAAAACATAAAAATACTGTTTCCCCGAAAATAAGACTCAACCACAAAATAAACTCAAGCATGCTTTTCCAGGATGCTTGTAATATGAGCCCTACCCGCCAAAATAAGCCCCAGTTAAGATCATCAGACAGGCAGATGCATTTAATACCATATTTCCCCGGGGGGGGGGGGGAGTTCAAAAAACCTAACCAGAAAATAAGCCCTAATGTGTCTTTTGTAGCAAAACTTAATATAAGACCCAGTCTTATTTTTCAGGGAAACACGGTACAATCAGAAGACTGCAACTAGTTGTGTCTTTCCACTCCCAGTTATGGAATATTTCTGCGAATCAAGCTTCTCCAAAGTTCAATTGAAGGATCTTCTGAAATTTTATGCAAAGCATTCTGAAGCCTACTTTCTTTGGCTGCCAAAATCTTGACCACTGGATGCCTAATTTGGCATCCCATTCATTTCTGGTTTTTAGGGTGAAGATCTCTTGATTCATGGAGTATTTGGTGCTCTGTAAGCTTGCTGGTTTTGTTGCAGACATCTCATGATCCAACTAGGTAACGCCTAGAAGGGAGTGGGGTTTGTGGAGAGGAGAAGGACTGAGGTCATCCTTGGTGCTCTCTGAAATGCCTTGTTTTCTTGCAGATGTTTCATGACCCAACTAGGCAATGCCATCAGTGCTAGAAGGGAGCAAGGTTTGCTCTTGTTTTATGTACTAATGGCTTGCGTTGTCAGTGTGGGTGGGAGTGTGTTTTGGTGGTCACCTGATGAGGCTGCTGTTGACTGCTGAGCACTAGATGAACATTCAAAAAGTAAACAGTTGTCCAATCAAGCACTGATGATGTAACCTAGTTCGATCATGAGACCTCTGCAAGAAAACCACCATGCTCAGAGAGCACCAAGGACCCCATAGCTGTCATTGTCATCGTCCTCCCCTCCACAACCACACTCCCTACTAGCACTGATGATGTAACCTAATTACATCATGAAACACCTGCAAAAAACAATCAAGTTCAGAGACCACCAAGAACTCCACAGCCCTCTCTCTCTCTCCCTCCTCCTCCTTCCCACAAACCCCCCTCCCTTCTAGCAATGACGGTGTAACCTAGTTGGATCATGAGACGTCTACAAGAAAACAACCATGTTCAGAGGCTACTGATGACTTCACAGTCCTTTTCCTCCTCCTCCTCCTACCCACAAATCCCACTCCCTTTTAGCCCTGAGGGTGTTCCCTAGTTGGGGCATGAAACATCTGCAAGAAAATCACCAAACTCAGAGAGCACCAACGATCCCATAGTCATCGCCGTCGTCGTCGTCATCTTCCTCCTCCTCTCCACAAACCCCACTCCCTTTTAGCACTGATGATGTTCCCTAGTTGGGTCATGAAACATCTGCAAGAAAACCACCAAGCTCAGAGAGCACCAAGGACCCCACAGTTCAACCCTAAGCTACAAATATTCTCTTCTATACATATTCCTTGATTCTCTTGCTAATCACCTGCTAATGCAGTGAGGAGGAGGTTATCCATCTTCTTGATGGAAATAGGTCAGAATTGGGTTTTAGTTGGTTTAATTGCTGGCCAGGGCTGCCACCTACTTGATGAGCAGGTGGGAGGGACCATACATCTGAAGGAATGTCCTTTGGTTCCAACAGGTAGAAACCAAAACTCTAGAAATGTCCCGGAGCCTGACCAGCAACTTGAAGAACACCTATGAGAGCCTGTTGACCAATCTGAAAGATCTTCCCTCCAATCTTCAAAACAAGCTCTACCAAACCTGCCGAGATATGAGCGAGCTCCACTCCACCTTTGCCTCCGCCCACTGTTTCAGTGACTTGTCCAGTGGCCTCTTGAACAAGAGCTTCGCCATCATGGCCGAAGCCCAAGGCTCGATGGACGAAATCATGGAATATGCCTTGCAAAGCCCCAAGGCCCTGCTTTGGTTGAAGGACCATCTCCCTCCCATCCTGAGCAAGAAGGAGGAGACCAAGGAAGAGGTGGTGGAGACCAAGGCTGAAGCCAAAGTAGAGGTCCCCCCATTCGACATGAGGGATATAGAGAGCAACATCTTGAAAATCCAGAAAGCGTACGACCCTGGAGAGTGTGACAATGACACCCTTTTCGTGAAGAAGGAGGAGGAGGCTGAGGAGGTCTCACCTTCTAGTTTAAGAGAAACGGAGGACATCCTCAAAATCCAAGAAGCATACGACCCTCAAGGTTGTAAGGAGGATGTAACTCCTAGCAGGGATGATGAAAAGGAAAAGGAAGGGTCATCTGCTAGCAAAGAAGGGTCAAAGGATTGGGGCATAATGAAAATGCTAGAGCCCTATGTGGCCAAAATCTCCACCTTCCAAGGCCTGCTGGAGAAGAAGCACATCTCATCGTCTCTTGAGAAGGAAGAGGAAGAAGTTCCTGGCCAGAAAGAAGAGGAAGAAGTCTCACCCAGCAGGGATGACATCTTGAAGCTACTCTGGGCTTATGAACCCAAAGGTTGCGAAGAATCGTCCGACTCCGACCAAAGGGAAGTCCCAGCTCCTGACCAAAGGGAAGTCCTTCCACCGAGCAGGGCAGACATCTTGAAACTCCTGCAGGCTTATGAGCCTCAAGAGTGTCATGATGACAGACTACCTAGCAAGGAGGAGACAGAGGAAAAGGAGGTACCCCCAATTTCTATTAAGGAAGCACCTTCCATTAAGAAGGTACAGGTCCCACCTCTCGTGCAGAAGAAAGAAGTTATCCTACCTCCTGTTGAGAAGAAAGAAGAGGTCCCACCACCTGTCCATATGGAAGAAGAGATCCCACCATCTGTCTCGGTGGTAGAAGTTCCATCACTGGTCCAGGTGGAAGAAACAGTCACACCACCTGTCTCACTTTTGGTGCTGGAAGTCCCATCTGATACTGAGAATGATTTGATTTCAAGCAGGGACAAAATGATCAAACTCGAGGCCAACAAGAGCAACAATAACAACGAGGACCCACCTTCGACCACCGAAAAAGAGAAACAGGCCCCTCCTGAGAAACCCAAGGACCTCCTGGAGATCCAGAAAGCCTATGAACCCAAAGAATGTGAGGACGGGTCCTCTACTAGGAGGCAGATGGAAGAGGCCTCCTCTTCTGCTCCACGGGACCCGGTGGACATCCTCAAAATCCAGCGGGCCTATGACCCCAAGGAGTGTGAGGAAATGACTTACTGCAGGGAGGCAGAGGAGGAAGGCTCAACAGCAGCATCCGCGACCTCTGGACGTTCAGGGTGGAGCCTCTTCAAACTTGTGCAGTCCTACCTCCCGAAGATTATCAAGGACAGTATTTCTAGCAAGAAGGAGGAAGACAAGTAGGAAGATGGAAGGAATGTGGGGAGGTGGGGAATGCTTTGGAAACAGGGGTGCTTAGCAGGGGCTGCCAATGGCGATGGACTCACCTTGGAGAAGGACCCAGGCGGTCGATCTCCATAAAGCCAGACGCGCAGCATGAATCACTAAAGAACGAGATGTTAAGCTCACTTGAACGTTGCTTGTTGTGTTTCCTTCCGGCTATCGCTCCCCACTTGTCACTCCCATGTTCCGTAGGTCGGGAACTACAAGGTCCATAGGTTTTCTGCTTCAACAGAAGCCATTCAGAATACAGGATAATAGAGCTGAAGGGACCTTGGAGGTCTTCTAGTCGGGTGGTCCTCCAACTTTTCCAGTTTTGTGGACCGGTGGAGGAAGGAAGGGATGCTTCTGTGCGAGTGAAAGGCACATATAGAGCTTGGTGTGCGTGCACAGTTGTCTACTGCTCACACAAATGCAGCTGCACATACGCTCCCCTGCCACTTCCGCTGCTTGGTTCTCAATGCCTGGTACCATAGTGGTCCCTGGCCTGGGGGTTGGGGTCCCCTGTTCTAGTTCAACCTCCTGCTCAACCAGCAAAACCTTCACCATTTCAGACAAATGGCTGTCCAATATCTTCTTGAAAGCCTCCAATGGTGGAGCAGCTACAACTTCTGGTGCCAAGCAGTTCCACTGATGGACTGTTCTCACTGTGAGGGAAATTTTCCTTAGTTCCAGGTTGCTTCACCCCTTGATTAGTTTCCATCCATTGTATCTTGTCTTGACTTCTGGCGCTTTGCAGAATGACTCCCTTTTCTTTGTGGCAGCCCTTGAGATATTGGAACACGGCTAACATCACACTCTTCCTTCTTTTCAGTAGACCAGCTAAACCCTATTTCTGCAACCAATCGTCATATGGACAGAACAGAACAACAGAGTTGGAAGGGACCTTGTAGGTCTTCTAGTCCAACCTCAACACCCATGATGGCAAACCTATGGCAGATGTGCCAGAAGTGGCACGCAAGCCATCTCTTTCGGCATGTCAGCCGTCGCCTGTTGCTCGTCTGGTTTTTGGCGCGTGCATTTCGATACTCAGTTCTTTTTTGGTGCACAGGCCCTCCCGTTTTGGCACTAGGTGCTGCATGGTTAGCCACCACTGTCCTACAGCATTTCTGACAGATGGCCGTCCAATCTCTTCTTGAAAGCCTCACAACTTCCAAGGACAACTTCTGTTCCATTGGTTGATTGTTCTCATTGTCAGAAAATTTCTCCTTATTTCCAGGTTGAATCTCTCCTTGATCAGTTTCCATCCATTATTCCTTCTCTGGCCTTCGGGTACTTTAGAAAATAGCTTGACCCCCTTCCTCCTCCTCTCTGGGGCAGCCCCTCAAATATTGGAAGACTGCTATTCTGTCTCCCCTGGTCCTTCTCTTCAGCAGTCTAGCCAGGCCCAGTTCCTACAACCATTCATCGTACATTTTAGCCTCCAGTCCCCTAATCACCATTATTGCTCTTGTCTGAAATCTGAATGGAAGGGAATTTCTCAGCCCCGGACAGCCATTTGCCTGAAATGGTCTAGGGCAGGGGTCTCCAACCTTGGCTCCTGGAAGCCTGGCGGACTTCAACTCCCAGAATTCCACAGCCAGCTTTGCTGGCTGTGGAACTCTGGGAGTTGAAGTCCGCCAGGCTTCCAGGAGCCAAGGTTGGAGACCCCTGGTCTAGGGTTTCCTGCTTGAGCATGGGGTTGGACTAGAAAACCTCTAAGGTCCCGACCAACACTGTTATTCTGCCCTGTGGTTGACAGCTGGGGATAAAGGTGAATTTTGACTTCTTGGGTGATTTGGTGGGATTGCAATTGCAGCTTCCAGAAGCCCCACCATTGGCCGTGGAGGCTGGGAGTTGTAATCTAACACGTCTAAAGATGGGGTAGATGGAAACAAAGCAAGTGTAATGATTCCTTTAGCAACAGTAGCAAGAAAGGCCATAAAAATGGGGCAAAATTCACTTAACATGTCTCACTTTATAATGGAAATGGGTTCAATTGTCATCGTAAGTCAAGGACTACAGGTAGTCCTCGACTTAATGAAAACAAGTGAGTCTCAAATCTCAGTTGCTAAGTGGGGCAAGCCAAGTCAATGAGGTAGCCAGTGTCACTAATTTAACCACTATGGTGATTCACTTAACAACTGTGGCAGGAGTGGTCGTAAAATGGGGCAAATTTTGATTAAGAAATGTCTCACTTAGCAATAAAATCTCTATCATTCATTCATTGTGGGAAGTTCACATTACAAAAATAGGGATCGCTGTGTGTGGTTCTTACCATCTTCCCAGAATTTCCAATCCAGGTAGTCCTCGAGTTACGACCATAGTTACAATGGATATGAAGAAAACAAATTGTGATGAATCCTCACATTTATGTCCTTGCAGTCCCGGGAACAGAATTCGGGCACTTGGCACCCAACGTGTATTTGTGACAGCTGTGGCATTGTGTGATTGTCACATGTAATGTTTTGGGGGTGGGTGGGTGGGTATGATAAGCTGATGGAGGACAAGTTGGATTCACTTAACAACGGTGTGATTTGTGAAAAAACACTGGCTCTGTTTAACAACCATGTAATGCATAAAAGAAACAGGATTCACTTAAGAACCATGCGATTTGTGAAGAGCCAGGAAAAAGATTGTCAAATCAGACATG
This sequence comes from Hydrophis major, assembly GCA_033807585.1. Lineage (NCBI taxonomy): Eukaryota > Metazoa > Chordata > Lepidosauria > Squamata > Elapidae > Hydrophis > Hydrophis major. Next base: position 5,730,372 of record CM066328.1, read on the forward strand.
ACTGACTTAACGGACGTGTTCATGACAGAAATATGGTCGTAAGTCAAAGACTACCTGTACTGAGTGACAAAACCGTCTGCTCCATCGGTGGGGAGGGGCTGAAGTCAGAGAGGGCCATCCTCCCCTCACTTGAGGCGGGGAAGGGGGGCAGAGAGGAAGCAACAGGTCCTCAGCTGAACGTCCAGCTCCAGGCTTCCTCATGTCTTCTGGGCGCAGAGTGAGCTTTTCACAAAGAAAAGAAGCAAAAGAGATTGAAAACAAAACAAACCCCAAGGCTCCTGCCCCACACGAGAGCTTGTGGGTCCAATCAGGACCCCAGGAAGATGACTCAAGCCTGACCCACGGCAAGAAAACCCGGATAGAGTTTGGGGTTCAGTCCAAGCATTCTTCACAATAGCAAAAAAAAAAAAAAAAAGCCTTCCTTCTTGTGCCAGAGTCCGGATACCTGCAGGGAAGGTTACCTGTGCAGGTGTGACCTGCAACCTCACCATCTCTTGACCTCCAACCTAGTCTGCTTTTAGCAACAGAGTGGCAACCGCACTTCTTATGACCCACAGGCTTCGAACATCTGCTGGGGTTCGAAGGAGTTGCGGGGGAGTCATCCAAGAAACAGCCCATCATCCACAAACAGAGGGAGGGTGGGAAACTACCAACACACAAAACCTCGAGGTCCAGAAGAAGCCCCCCCCAAAAAAGACTGGGAGCCATTCAACCAGGAAGTTGAAATGACAGAGCATTTCCCACTCTGAACTTGTTTTCTTGACGATGTTTTGTTACCCAACTGGGTAACACCATCAGTGAGGAGGAGGAGGACTGTGAAGTCCTTAATGTTCTGAGGTTGGTGGTTTTCTTGCATACTTTTCATTACCAAAAATCATCAATGGTAAACAGAAGTGGAGTTTGTGGGGAGGAGGGGGAGGGGAGGAGGAGGACAAATGAAGACGACGACTACGGGGTCCATGGTGCTCTTTGAGCTTGGTGGTTTTCTTGCAGATGTTTCATTATCATACTAGGTAACATCAGCAGCGGTGGGGAAGGGAGTGGGGTTTGTGGAGAGGAGGAGGAGGAAGGGTAGGGGAGTAGAAGGCCGGTGGGATCATTGGTGCCCTTTGAGCTTGGTGGGTTTTTTGCAGACATTTCATTACCCAACTAGGTAACATCATCAGGAAGAGGATGACAACAACTGCGGGGGGGGGGGGGGGGTCCTTGGTGCTGAGTTTGGTTGTTTTCTTGAAAACATTTTGTTACCCAGCTAGGCAACACCATCAATGCCAGAAAGGATTGGCCCTGCCAGGGTTGACGAGAAACACTGTTTTTTTCCCTGGTGGTTCCATGAACGGAGCAGTTTTCTGCTTGAAAGTTTGTCCGGTCTTAATTGCTGCTTATCTGGGTGGGCACTGCTGGAGAGGTCTATTTGCATTGTGGTCTATTTTGTTTCCTTTTTAGCTTTTTCATTGTCTCTTTTGAATGATGTGTAGCTATGCTCAACTTACAATCAGTACAATGACTTAACAACCATTTGAAGTTACAATGGACCTCTGCAGGGGTACTTACAACCTGTTTTCAAAAGCTGACACCACCACCCCCGTTGCCACATGATATGTTGGGCACTCAGAATTTATACCTATTTGCAGCATCCTGCAGCAGACACATGACTGCATTTTACTTTTATTTTTTTTAAATATTTTTATAGTGCATTTTCCTTACAATTATAAATGTCATTGTATACTGGTTATATCAAGTCCCTTTTTTCATCATATTATACATCTTAGTTAAAACTATCATACAGTATAATCTCTTTTGCCTACCTGGTGTTCTACATCAGGGTTATAACTATAATTGCTTATTTCTACGCCAATACACTATTACAATTCTCATTTTGTGCAATACATACTATATTCACATACAATCCAATATTAATATTTCTTATATTGTTTATTCTTACATATTTTCATATCTCTGTATTTGTATTTATTTTGTTAATCTTCTTTCGTTGTTCAATACTAATGTCTGCCTCTATTATTTATCCAATTATACAATACATCCCATGTTAGATAGTATTCTGATTCCTCTTCAACCTTGAGTTCCATTGTAAGTCTGTCCAGATGAACACATTCTAAATTTTTTTCTATTACCTCCCCCTCTGTGGAAGTCCTTTCACTTTTCCAGTTTTGTGCATGTAGGATTCTAGCTGGAGTTATTATATAGGATTAAAAATATGTGAATATTTTGTTATATTTCCCCATTATTATCCATAATAAGAATAGTCCTGGTTTCAGAACTATTTGCTGTTTTGTCATCTCTTCTGGCCAATTCTTTAGCTTCAACCAATATTTTTTTGCTGCTGCACAGGTCCACCACATGTGGTAATAAGATCCCAAGTCTGTTTACATTTCCAACATTCTGGTGACATATTTGGAAACATTTTTGCCAATCTTGCTGGTGGCAAATGCCATCTATAAAACATTTTGTATAGGTTTTCTTTGTATGCTGTTGACAATGTTAATTTATAATTTCTCTCCCACAATTGTTGCCAGTTATCTAATTCTATGGTACATCCAAATAAATTTGCCCAAACAATCGTTTCTTTTACATATTCTGCTTCAATAGGTAATTATACATTTTCTTTATTAATTTTTCATCTGTTCCCAACAATATTTTGTCCAGTTCTTGGGGTTCCTTATAGAATCCATACATTTCTAAATAATTCTTGTTATCTCGTTTGAATTTGGGTTAGTGACCACCAGTCCAAATCAATTCCCTGTTTTTTTTTAATTTCTGTTTAGATTTCAAACCCCCTGTTCATTAAGTATGTCTTCATCTTACAATCTTATGTGGATCTAAAACATTAGGGTATACTAACGCTTCTATCATGGATAACCAGACCAGTATTTTCATCTAGTGGTTCTGATTGATTTTTTCCCATACTGACACAAGAGCATTTCTAATATAATACCTGTTCTGTCTTTAACTTCCTGGCTGAATATAAAGACAGTTAGATAAACTCTACGAAGGCTTCCATACAAAATTTCTTTATTGGATTGTAATAGGCATCCTCAAAGTATAACTCACAGTTATATTGATATTCATCTAATGTCCAACTTTTGCATAGTTGTCTTCATAGTGTGAAAATATAGTTATCTTCATCCCATAACGATGGAGCAAAGGGAAAGACACCAGCACGATGCTGGAGTCCAAGCAAGAATAAAGGAAACTCCTCCAAACCCAACCAAGGGTCAATTCAGTGACCAATCAGGATTACAGATGTGACCACATGACATGAACTACATTTCCCATGAGTCATTCCCTTAAGGGGACAGCTCTCAATTCCCAATTAACTATATATACTGTCTGACCAGCACAATACCTTTGGAAATATCTGTGTGATTTATTTTCCCGTACCATATAAATGTGTGCCACCCCAGTTGCAGATCATGTCCTTCTATTGTCAATATTCTTTTGTACTTTAAATTTATCCACTCCATTCATGTGAGTATTGAAGCCTGATAGTACAGCTCCCAATCCAGGAGCCCGAACCCACCCTTATTTTTAGTGTCATGTAGCCTTTTTAATTCTTGGTTTTTTCCCCTGCCAAATAAACTTAGAAATCAGTCTATTTAAATCCTCAAAGAACTTTTTCCCTAATTATATTGGGGTTGTTTGAAATAAATATAGCAATTCCAGTAAGATGTTCGTTTTTGTTGTAGACATCCTTTCAACCAGTGACAGCTGTAGGTTCTTCCATTTATCCAGATCCAACTTTATTTGCTGTATTAGCTTAGTGTGTCTTCTTTGATGGATGTGAATCTTGCTATTCGTCAAATTCCCAGGTATTTAATCTTTTTTGTTATCTGCACACCCATCTTTTCTGTCAATTCATTTTTCTATTTGTAAGATTTTTTGTCAATATTTTGGTCTTTTCCATGTTTAAAGATTTTCAGACCTACCACCACCCTGAAGTCTTCTATTTTTTTTTTTTTAAATTAATTTGGGTCCCATTTCTAAAGGTTCTTCCAAGATGAATACTAAGTCATCTGTAAATGCCTGTACATTGTATTATTCTTTTTTTATTTTCAAACCTTTTATTTCTGAATCTTGTCTGGTCAATCTAAGTAAAACATCCAGAGTTAATATAAATAGCAAAGCGCATGCTTACCGAAGGTTAAGGTTGTTGTGCTAGTACGATCCCACCCCTGCTTGTGTTTATTCTTCTGCAATGTTCCCGTCAACAGTTCTGTTATCACCTCAAACAGGTCTTCCTCTTTTTCTTCCGCAATGTTCTGGAACCTGAGGTAAAACACTGCTGTCTCCATTTCAAGGAAGATTATTGTCTCCTCTAGTGCTCTCTTAGCTTGGGATAGTTTATAGTCCATTTCTTCCATATTTTTTTCTGTTTGTTCAGTCTCTGTTTCTATTCTCTGTATTCTCTGCTCATTTTTTGTTGTTGTCTGTTGGATATTCACAATCTTTTTGTCCATTTTACATATCTCCCATTCATCTCCCCCATTTTGTTTTTAATCTCCTCATGGTTTTTGGACATAACTTCCTGGTTTTTAGTCATCGCTTCCTAAATCGAAAGTAGGATCACTTGCATACTCTGCATTGAGCTTGACTTCTCCATGGCTAACATGCTGTTGTGGTTTGCTGGCAGCCGGTGCAGCCAGTAGCAGAATTGGACAGTGGGGAAGATCAGGGACCAGTCAGGGAGTTTGGAGAGGACTCAGACAAGGGTCCTGCGTCCAATGCAGAGATGGGGGCATTTGGGAATGGGGTGCTGCCTTTGGAGCCTTTGGAGTCTGGCAGCAGTGAGGCAGAAGATCCAGGGGAGCCTGTTCCCAGTGCGCGTGTGTGCAGAGCTGCTAGAAGGCAAGAGCAGTTGAAGCAGAGGGGGCGACTCAGGAGTAAGGCTGGGAGGTGATTGCCCCTCCCATAAGAGATAAAAGTCAAGCCAAGATGATGAAATCTTTGCAAGAAGCAAAGTAGTTCGATCGGTTCAGAGTCATCCTTGAAGCTCTTTGTACTTTGGTTGGTTTTTTTTGTACTTAGGTTGGTTTCTTTTCTAGTTCATTTGATACTTCTGTTTTTGGCAGAACTTCACAGAAGTGTGTTTATCTTGGGGGGACTGTTTGAGATTAATTCTGGCTGGGAATGAAAACAATTCCAAGCATTGCAATAAAATAAGTCTTGTTTTTAAAAGACGTGTGTGCGTAATTATGGTTTGGAAGCCGTGGTCAGACACATGCTTTCTATCAAATGCTGATTCAATGGTGATGATGAAGGCATAGATGTCAATGTGGCTTTCTTTCCTATCTTTGATATAGTTGGTATACTTATCATCTCCAATAGTCTGAGAGTGTTTCTACAAATTAACAGACACAATAGTTATTTTTTCAGTGCAATAAATTTTTTTTCTTCCCCATCCCTTATTATGCCACCTTCTGCTCTCTAATATTATATTAATGAGATTACCAGTAAGGACAAGCCCACAATCTCAACTATATATCTCTAATCAGTTACTACATTAATGATAATAATTAGTTAATAATTAATAATTCAATAATTGATAAATGGCAAGCATTCTTAAATAATAATTAGTTCCTCATGTGTCTTGTTGGTAAGTGACTCCTCTGTTTCTCCTTCCTTAGACATTCAAATGTATAATTCATGTTAGATTGGTCCTCAGTATTTTTATTATAGTCCTTTGGGAAATTTTTTATAGATTAAAACTTATCATCCATCGTGGTCCCAAAGTCCCTCCGATTGTTAAGCTTTTTTCCAAAACAGTATCAAATTAATATGCAGTTCCCAGGTTCATCATCTTTCTCCTCCTTTTTGTCACTCTTCCAACTCAAGTTAGTTAATGCCCCCTCTGGAAATCACAGGAATCTTTATGCAAACTTTGTGGATATTACATCAGTCACTTCCCTTTCATACATACTCTTCTGGTCAGTAAATGGCGCTCTTACTCCTTTTTTTTTTTTTCTCCTTAATCATTCTAAGTCCAAACTCAGACCCACTACGGTTATAAAAAAAGGTGTATTCCCAATAATCTTAGTCTTAGTATCCTTAGCAAATGCTTAGTCTAGGCTTTGCTGACCAGTCTCCATTTCTTTTAAAGTCCTTCTGTTATGCTTTTTAGATCTGTCAATGGCTCTGACAGCTTGGTCACCGCTAGTCTCATGGAGCAGAAATCCTGCTCCACAGCCCTTCTTTTGAGTCCCACTTTCCTTCTTTTCACTTGTTATCTTGGGGTAGATTCATTTGCAGCAAATTAGAAAATTCTCACCAGTACATCCATGTTGTTCTTCCATTTGATCTTCCTCTCTCTCTCACCTAACTGTCATAGCTTCAGGTCGGCCATAATGTCCATCCTCTCTCCTGTTGGCTCCAAGGGGTTTCCCCTCATTCTAGCAGGAGATTGCCTTTCTCCACACAGCCTGTTCTGACCAAGGCTTCTTGAGACCGTAATTAAGCATATGCTTAGTTAAAACAACTCTTGTTATATTTCAACGCTGGGAATTATGTTCATTCCCAGCCGGTAATGAGTCCCAAATAGTCCCTTGGGATAAGCATCCACATTTTTCTCCTTTGAATTGCTGCGAACAACTAAAGTGACAAATTAACTACAAAAAAAAACCAACCGAAGTACGAAGTCCACACCGAGCTTCAACGTTTCATCCAAACAGAGTGAATAATTTTGCTTCCTGCAAAGATTTCTCTATCTTTGCATTTCCTTTACACCTTATGGGAGAAGCAATCACCTCCCAGCCTTACTCCCAAGTCACCCCCTCTGCTTCAGCTGCTCTTGCCTTCTAGCAGCTCTGCACACATGCGCACTGGGAACAGATAACAGATAATCAGAGTTGGAAGGGACCTTGTAGGTCATCTAGTCCAACCTCCCGCCCAAGCAGGGGACCCCACACCATTTCTGACAACAGGGTCCCCTGGGTCTTCTGCCTCGCTGCTACCAGACTCTGGAGGCTGCGGGGTCAGCACTCTACTCCCAGATGGTCCTGGCCCCATCTCTGCATCGGATGCAGGACCCTCGTCTGAGTCCTCTCCAGACTCCTGTACTGGTCCCCATTCTTCTCCACTGTCTGATTCTGCTGCCCTCTGCACAGGCTGCCAGCGAACCACAACATAGCCTATGGGGCTTCTCCTCTACCTTCTTTAACCCCTCCAGGGTTAACCATACCCATCGAGGGTCGCCAAACAGGCGAAATCAGATGGGAATAACAGAGCCCTGTTTCTCGCTTTGCTCTGCCATGACAACTACCAGAACTCACGTGATTGCATTTTATGATTGTTTCCGCAAGGAAACAACCAAGCTCAGAGATCATCAAGGAGCCCAAAGTCCTTTTACTACTACTATTACTACTACTACCCTTTCTCACAAATCTCACTCTGTAGTTGTTAGTAACTGATGTTACCTAGTTGGGTCATGAAACAACTGCAAAAAAATAACAAACCTCAGAGAGGACCAAAGGCCCAACAGTTCTTCCCCTCCTCTTCTCTTTTTCTCCGCAAACTTCACTTCCTTTAGTACTGAGGATGTTACCGAGTTGGGTCATGAAATGTCTGAGCAACAAGGGCTCCATGGCCCTCCTCCCCCCCCTCTGCTCTTTCTCCTCCATTCCACAAAACCCACGCTCCCTGATGATGTTATGTAGTTGGGGGATGAAATATATGCAGGAAAACAACCCAATTCGAGAACACCAAGGTTCCCAGTCCTCCCCTTCTCCTCCTCACGCAAACTCCACTCCCTTGTAGCATTGATGATGTTACCTTGTTGGATCGTGAAACGTCTGCAAGAGAACCACCCAGCTCCAAGAGCACCAAGGGACCCCACAGTCGTTTTCCTCCTCCTCCTCCTCCTCTTCCACTTCACAAACCCCCTCCCTCCTCGCACTGATGATGTCACTTCGTATGGCAATGAAACATCTGCCGGGAAATCACCATGCTCGGAGAGCAGAGCACCAAGGAACACCCAGAGTCCTCCTTCTCCACAAAAACACTCCCTTCCACCACTGATGACGTTACCTAGTTGGGTCGTGAAGCATCTGCTATAAAATAATCAAGCTCGGGGGGCACCAGGCACCCCAGAGTTCAACCCTGAGCTACAAATATTCTTTTCTATTGGGAGCCCTTCAGAATCCCCAGTCCCAGGGTGTCAGGATATAGCCATAACACCAGCACTTAGACTTATATACCGCTTCACAGTGCTTTGCGGTCCATTCTAAGCAGTTGACAGAGTCAGCCTCTGGTCCCCAACAATCTGGGTCCTCATTTTACCCACCTGGGAAGGACGGAAGCAGCAGTTCCACTACTGGTTCAGTGATTGCATGCGCGCACAGCTTTCCCCACACCAGCTGAGGCCTGCAGTGCCAATCAACTGAGAGGAGAAAGAAGAGAAGGAGGGCCGATCCTGTGCTTTTCTCTGCTTTCTTTTCTCAGCTGATTTCTCTCAGCTGATCGTCAGAGGCCTTTTTTTTACTACTGGTTCAGCCAAACCGGGCCAAACCAGTAGCATATCACCACTGGATGGAAGGCGGAGTCAACCTTGAGCCTGGCGGGATTTTAACTGCCCAAATTGCGGGCAGCCAGCTGTCAGCAGAGTAGCCTGCAGTACTGCACTCTAACCACCGTGCAACCCAGACTCAGTTCATTTAGCGACCGTTCAGAGTTACGGCACTGAAAAAAAGTGACTCATGACTGCTTTCCATGCTTAACGACTGTTGTGATCTCCCCACAGTCATGTGATCAAAATTTAGGTGCTTGGCAACTGCCTCACATTTCTGACAGTTGCAATGTCCAGGGTCACTTTTGCAACCTTCTGACAAGCCAAAATCAATGGGAAAGCCAGATTCAATTAACAACCGCGTTACTAACTTAACAATTGCAGCGCTTCGCTTAAGAACCGTGACAAGTAAGTTCAGAAAAGCGAGCAAAATTCACTGAACTAATGTCTTACTTAAGGACAGAAATTTTGGGTGGGATTGTAGTCATAAATTGAGGACTGCCTGTGTTTGGTTCCTCTAGCCACCCAACTCACTAACCTTCTAGAGATCTCTAATCCAGATTCAGTAGCCCCAATAATTAGGCTAAAAAGCACGGGCTTCTGTACCCTCCAGGGTTCGTGTCAAGCATCTATGCAATCCTTGCACTGATGATGTTACCTAGATTGGTAATGAAACATCTGCAGGCAAACAGCCCAGGTCAGAGAGCACCAAGGACCCCATCTGTACATGTTTACCCCCCAACCTGTGACTTCATCTTTTCTTCTTCCTCTCCCCGTTTGCGTGGTGGGCTCTTCCCCAGCCTGAACAGGTCCAATGTGTGGATGTTATGGACTACCAGAAAAGAATTGAGAGGCTGACCGAAATCACCATCCAATGGACTCAGAGGAATTCCATCCAGCAACAATCCTTGACCCTGCAAACCGAAATCTCCCCCGGCTCCAGTTTTGACGGATTTGGTCCACGACTTGCCCAAAGCGGTGATGTTGAAGATTTGGAGGTCTTCATATATCAGCAGCAATGTTGAAAGTGGACATCCTCAAAATCCAGTGGGCCTAAGATCCCAAGGAGTGTGAGGAAATGACTCCCTGCAGGGAGGCAGAGGAGGAAGCCTCAACAGCAGCACCCGCGACCTCTGGAGGTCCAAGAGTGAAGCCTCTTCAAACTCGTGCAGTCCTACCTCCTGAAGAGTCTCAAGGACAGTATTTCTAGCAAGAAGGAGGAAGACAAGTAGGAAGATGGAAGGAATGTGGGGAGGTGGGGAATGCTTCAGAAACAGGGGTGCTTAGCAGGGGTTGCCAATGACGGTGGACTCACCTCGGAGGAGGACCCAGGTGGTCGGTCTCCATAAAGCCAGGCGTGCAGCATGAATCACTAAAGAACGAGACGTTAAGCTCACTTGAACGTTGCTTGTTGTGTTTCCTTCCGGCTATCGCTCCCCACTTGTCACTCCCGTGTTCCGTAGGTCGGGAACTACAAGGTCCATAGGTTTTCTCTGCTTCAATGGATGCCATTCAGAATACAGGATAATAGAGCTGAAGGGACCTTGGGGAGGTCTTCTAGTTGGGTGGTCTCCAACTTTTCCAGTTTTGTGGACCGGTGGAGGAAGGCAGGGATGCTTCCGCACGAGTGAAAGGCACGTATGGAGCTTGGTGTGCGTGCCCAGTTGGCTGCAGCTCACACAAATGCAGCTACCCATATGCTCACCTGGCATTCCTATAGCCCAGTTTTGAATGGGCCACTGCCTGATACTGGGCTGCAGCCCCGTGGTTGGGATCTCCTGTTCTAGTTCAACCTTCACCATTTCAGACAAACGGCTGTCCAGTGTCTTCTTGAAAGCCTCCAGTGGTGGATCAGCTACAACTTCTGGAGGCAAGACATTCCAAAGAATAGAATAGCAGAGTTGGAAGAGAGGTCATCTAGTCCAAACCCATTTAGGCAGGAGCCCCTATCCCCTTCCAGGCAAACAGCTGCCCATTCTCTTCTTAAAAACCTCCAGTGATGGAGCACCTCTAATTTTTGGAGGCCAGCAGTTCCACTGGTTAACTGTCCTCATTGTTAAGAAGTTTCTCCTTAATTCCAGGTTGCTTCTCTCCATGATTCGTTTCCATCCGATGTTTCTTGTCCTGCCTTCTGGGGCTTTGGAACATAAACCGACCCCCTCTTCTTTGTGGCAGCCCATCAAATATTGGAAGATGCTATCATGTCGCTCCTTGTCCTTCTGTTTAGTAGGCTGGACAAACCCAATTTCTGCAACCAATCTTCATACGAACAGATAAACAGAGTTGTTAGGGACCTTGTAGGTCATCTAGTCCAACCCCCCACTCAAGCAGGAGACCCTGCACCATTTCTGACAGATGGCAGTCCAGTCTCTTCTTGAAAGCTTCCAATGATAAAACTCCCACAACTTCCAAAGGCAACTTCATGGGTTGATTGTTCGCCCTGTCAGAAAGTTTCTCCATATTTCCAGGTTGAATCTCTCCTTGGTCCGTTTCCATCTATTATTCCTTGTCTGGCCTTCGGGTGCCTTGGAAAATGGCTTGACGCCTTCCTCCTCTCTGTGGCAGCCCCTCAAATATTGGAAGGCTGCTGTCATGTCTCCCCTGGTCCTTCTCTTCCCTAGACTAGCCAGGCCCAGTTCCTGCAACTGTTCATTGTACATTTTAGCCTCCAGTCCTTGTTGCTTTTGTCTGACACCAGAAGAGAATTTCTCAAACCTGGACAGCCATATCGCAATAGCAATAGCACTTAGACTTATATACCTCTTTACAGTGCTTTAGAGACCTCTCTAAGTGGTCTACAGAGTCAACCTGTTGCCCCCAACAATCTGGGCCCTCATTTTACCCACCTCGGAAGGATGGAAGGCTAAGTCCACCTTGAGCCTGGTGCGATTTGAACTGCCCAAATTGTAGGCAGCTGGGTGCAGCAGAAGCAGCTTGCAGTACTACACTCAACCACTGTACCCCAGAGGCTCCTTATGTGCTGGAAATAGTAGAGGGTCTCCTGCTTGAGCATGGGGCTGAACTAGAAGACCTCCAAGGTCCCTTCCAACACTGTTATTCTATTATTCTGCCCTGTGGGTTGGAAGCTGGGGACAAAGGTGAATTTTGACTTCTTGGGTGACCTGATGGGATTACAACTTCCACCATTGGCCATGGAGAGGCTGGGAGTTGTAGTCTGACACATCTAAAGATGGGTTAAAGATAGAAACAGGGCAGACAGCATGACTAAATGGTGCCAATATTGAGGTAGCCAGCTTCACTTGAGAACTGTGCCACTAATTTAACCACTATGGTGATTCACTTAACAACTGGGGCAGGAACGGTCATAAAATGGGGCACATTTTGATTAAGAAATGTCTCACTTAGCAACAAAATCTCTATCATTCGTTCATTGTGGGAAGCTCACCTTACAAAAGGAGGGACCGCTGTGTGGGGTTCTTACCATCTCCTCAGAATTTCCAATCCAGGTAGTCCTCAAGTTACGACCCATTTGTAATTACGATGGCTATGGAGAAAGCAACTTACGATGAGTCCTCATATTTACATCCTTGCCGTCCCGGGATCAACATTTGGGCGCTTGGCACCTGACGTGTGTTCATGACAGCTGTGGCATTGTGTGATTGTCACATGTAAAGTTTCGGGGGGGCTGGGGGGGTGTATGATAATCCGATGGGGGACACGCTGGATTCGCTTAACAACCATGTGATCTGTGAAAAAACGTTGGCTCCGTGTGATTCATAAAAGAAACTGGATTCACACAAGAACCATGCGATTTGTGAACGGCCAGAAAAAAGATTGTAAAATCAGACATGACTGACTTAACGGACGTGTTCATGACAGAAATATGGTCATAAGTCAAAGACTACCTGTACTGAGTGACAAAACCGTCTGCTCCATCGGTGGGGAGGGGCTGAAGTCAGAGAGGGCCATCCTCCCCTCACTTGAGGCGGGGAAGGGGGGCAGAGAGGAAGCAACAGGTCCTCAGCTGAACATCCAACTCCAGGCTTCCTCATGTCTTCTGGGCGCAGAGTGAGCTTTTCACAAAGAAAAGAAGCAAAAGAGATTGAAAACAAAACAAACCCCAAGGCTCCTGCCCCACACGAGAGCTTGTGGGTCCAATCAGGACCCCAGGAAGATGACTCAAGCCTGACCCACGGCAAGAAAACCCGGATAGAGTTTGGGGTTCAGTCCAAGCATTCTTCACAATAGCAAAAAAAAAAAAGCCTGCCTTCTTGTGCCAGAGTCCGGATACCTGCAGGGAAGGTTACCTGTGCAGGTGTGACCTGCAACCTCACCATCTCTTGACCTCCAACCTAGTCTGCTTTTAGCAACAGAGTGGCAACTGCACTTCTTATGACCCACAGGCTTCGAACATCTGTTGGGGTTCGAAGGAGTTGCGGGGGAGACATCAAAGAAACAGCCCATCATCCACAAACAGAGGGAGGGTGGGAAACTACCAACACACAAAACCTCGAGGTCCAGAAGAAGCCCCCCCCCAAAAGACTGGGGGCGACTCAGCCAAGAAGTTGAAATGACAGAGCATTCCCCCAACCTTGTTTTTGATACCTAACTGGGTAACACCCTCAGTGCTGGAAGAGAGAAGAGGAGGGGAAGGAGGACTACTACGGGGTCCTTGGTGCTCTTTGAACTTGGTTATTTTCTTACAGATGTTTCATTACCATACTAGGTAACATCATCAGTGCCAAAAGGGAGTGGGGTGTTTTCAGTGGGGAGGAAGAGGAGGAGGAGGAGGAGAAGGGTGACTATGGAGCCTTGGTGCTGTTTCAGCTTGGTGGGTTTCTTGCAGACATTTCATTATCCAGCTAGGCAACGCCGTCAATACCAGAAAGGATTGGTCCTGCCAGGGTTGATGAGAAAACACTGTTTTCCCCCCCTGGTGGTTCCTTGATTGAAAGTTTGTCCGGTCTTAATCCCTGCTTATCTGGGTGGCACTGCTGGAGAGGTCTATTTGCATTGTGGTCTGTTTTGTTTCCTTTTTAGCTTTTTCGTTGTCTCTTCTGAATGGTGTATAGCTATGCTCAACTTACAATCAGTACAATGACTTAACAGCCATTTGAAGTTACAATGGACCTCTGTAGGGGTACTTACAACCTGTTTTCAAAAACTGACACACACACACACACACACACACACACCTGTTGTCACATGTTGCCATGTTGCGTGCTCAGAAAGCAGTCCTCGTAGCAATTTGCAGCATCCTGCAGTCACATGACTGCATTTTATGATGGTTTCTGCAAGGAAACAACTAAGCTCAGAGTGCGTCAAGGAGGCCACAGTCCTTTTACTCCCCCCCCTCGTCCTCCTCCTCCGAAACCTCACTCTGTAGTTGCTAGTACCTGATGTTACCTAGTTGGCTCATGAAACAACTGCAAGAAAATAACAAACCTCTGACAGCACCAAGGGCCCAACAGTTCTTCCCCTCCTCTTCTCTTTTTCTCCGCAAACTTCCTTCTCTTTAACACTGATGATGTTACCGAGTTGGCTTATGAAATGACTGAGCACCAAGGGCTCCATGGCCTTCCTCCCTCCCCTGCTCCTTCTCCCCCATTCCACAAAACCCACACCCCCTGATGATGTTATGGAGTTGGGTGAAGAAATATCTGCAGGAAAACGACCCAATTCGAGAACACCAAGGACCCCAGTCCACCTTTTCCTCCTCCTCGTGCAAACCCTACTCCCTTGTAGCACTGATGATGTTACCTTGTTGGATCATGAAACGTTTACAAGAGAACCACCCAGCTCCAAGAGCACCAAGGACCCCACAGTCCTCCTTCTCCTAAACGGGGCTGGGGTTCAAATTTTGTAACAACCGGTTCTGTCGGTGTGACTAGGTGGGCATAGCCAGGGGTGTGTGGCCATGTGACTGGTTGGGCATGGCTTCTTTTTTTGGCAGCACCCTCTCCTCCTTTTTGGGGCCTCCTGGACCTCAGGGAAGCCTCCTGGGCGAAGCAGGAAATAAGCGAGGGGAATCCCGGCACAGCTGATCGTAGGAAGAGCTGATGGTCGGGAGGAGCGGGGAAAAGAAAATACCTTAAGGAATGACTGGGTGGGGAAGAAGGCAGTCAGCCATGTTGCACATACGTGACAAGGACTGACTGAGCGAGAAGGGGTGGGCAGAGAGAGAGGCGGGCCCAGTTCTCCGAACTGTGCAGAATCATAACAACCGGTTCTATAGAACCGGTCCGAACTGATAGAAATCCCACCCCTGCTCCTAAACCCCACTCCCTTCTACCACTGATGATGTTACCTAGTTGGGTCATGAAACATCTGCTAGAAAATAATAAAGCTCAGCAAGTACCGAGACCCCACAGTTCAACCGTGAGCTACAAATATTCTTTTCTATTGGGAGCCCTTCAGCTGGCCCCACGGAGAATCCCCAGTCCCGGGGCGTTAGGATATAGCCATAGCACCAGTAGTTAGACTTATATCCCACTTCACGGTGTTTTACAGTCCATTCTAAACAGTTTGCAAAGTCAGCTTCTTGCCCCCAACAATCTGGGTCCTCATTTTACCCACCTCGGAAAGAGGAAAGGCTGAGTCAACCTTGAGCCTGGTGGGATTCAAGCTGCCCAAATAGCAGGCAGCCGATAGTCAGCAGAAGTAATCTGCAGCACTGCACCCTAACCATTGTGCCACCGAGACTCAGTTCATTTAGCGATTGTTCAGAGTTACAATGGCACTGAAAAAAAGGAACTTACGACCATTTCCAACACTTAACAATGTCCCCACAGTCACATGGTCAAAATTCAGATGCTTGGCAACTGCCTCACATTTATGATGGTTGCAATGTCCCGGGGTCACTTTTGCAACCTCCTCACAAGCCAAAGCCAATGGGAAGGCCAGATTCATTTAACAACTGTGTTATTAACGATTGCAGTGATCCACTTAACAACTGTGGCAAGAAAGTTCATAAAAGTGAGCAAAATTCACCCAACCAATATCTTAAGGACAGAGATTTGGGGCTGGACTGTAGGCGTAAGTAGCTGCCCAACTCACTAACTTTCTGGAGATCTCTAATCCAGATTTAGTAGCGCCAATAATTAAGCTAAAAAGGCTGCTGTACCCACGGGGATTTATGTCAAGCATCTATGCAATCCTTGCACTGATGGTGTTACCTAGTTTGGTAACGAAATGTCTGCAAGCAAACAGCCCAAGTCAGAGAACACCAAGGACCCCGTCTGTACATGTTTACCCTCCAACTTGTGACTTCATCTTTTCTTCTTCCTCTCCCCACTTGTGTGGTGGGCTCTTCCCCAGTTTGGACAGGTCCAATGTGTGGATGCCATGGACTTCCAGAAAAGTTTTGAGAACCTGAGTGAAATCAGCATCCAATGGAGTCAAAGATATGCCCAACAGCAGCAATCCATCAGCCTGCGAACCAAAACATTCTCCCCCGACACCAGTATTGACGAAATTGGTCGTCGTCTTGCCGAGAGGAGCGATAATGAAGATCTTGGGGTCTTCATATCTACAAGCAGCGAGGTTGAAGAAAAGAAAGAACCTCCTATTCAGGGTGAGACCCGAGAGATGGATTCAATGTTTTCCACAAAGATTCACTACATGGAGGCGATTGAGGTAGTGCCGACCGAAGAAATTATGTCACCTCCAGATGTCAGCTCTGAGAAGTTGCCAAGTCAATCAGAAGTTGAACCAGAGGTGTCACCAAGTCCTCCAGCAGAGATTGAGCAAGAAGTTCCACCAAGTCCTTCAGTAGAGGTCCAGCCAGAGGTACCACCAAGTCCTTCAGTACAGGTTCAGCCAAAGGTACCACCAAGTCCTTCAGCAGAGGTCCTGCCAGAGCTACCACCAAGTCCTTCAGTAGAAGTTCAGCCAGAGGTACCACCAAGTCCTTCAGCAGAGGTTCGGCCAGAGGCACCACCAAGTCCTTCAGTAGAGGTCCGGCCAGAGGTACCACCAAGTCGTTCAGCAGAAGTTCAGCCAGAGGTACCACCAAGTCGTTCAGCAGAGGTTCGGCCAAAGGTACCACCAAGTCCTTCAGCAGAGGTTCGGCCAGAGGTACCACCAAGTCCTTCAGTACAGGTTCAGCCAAAGGTACCACCAAGTCCTTCAGCAGAAGTTCAGCCAGAGGTACCACCAAGTCCTTCAGCAGAGGTTCAGCCAGAGGTACCACCAAGTCCTTCAGTAGAGGTTCAGCCAGAGGTAGCACCAAGTCCTTCAATAGAGGTTCAGCCAGAGGTACCACCAAGTCCTTCAGTAGAGGTTCGGTCAGAGGTACCACCAAGTCCTTCAGTAGAGGTCCGGCCAGAGGTACCACCAAGTCCTTCAGTAGAGGTTTGGTCAGAGGTACCACCAAGTCCTTCAGTAGAGGTTCGGTCAGAGGTACCACCAAGTCCTTCAGTAGAGGTCCAGCCAGAGGTACCACCAAGTCCTTCAGTAGAGGTTCAGCCAGAGGTACCACCAAGTCCTTCAGCAGAGGTTCAGCCAGAGGTACCACCAAGTCCTTCAACAGAGGTTCAGCCAGAGTTACCACCAAGTCCTTCAGTAGAGGTTCGGTCAGAGGTACCACCAAGTCCTTCAGTAGAGGTTCAGCCAGAGGTAGCACCAAGTCCTTCAGTAGATGTCCAGCCAGAGGAACCAGAGGTAGCACCAAGTCCTTCAGTAGAGGTTCGGCCAGAGGTACCACCAAGTCCTTCAGTAGAGGTTCAGCCAGAGTTACCACCAAGTCCTTCAGTAGAGGTTCAGCCAGAGGTACCACCAAATCCTTCAGGAGAGGTTCGGCCAGAGGTACCACCAAGTCCTTCAGGAGAGGTTCAGCCAGAGGTACCACCAAGTCCTTCAACAGAGGTTCAGCCAGAGTTACCACCAAGTCCTTCAGCAGAGGTTCGGCCAGAGGTACCACCAAGTCCTTCAGTAGAGGTTCGGCCAGAGGTACCACCAAGTTCTTCATTAGAGGTTCGGTCAGAGGTACCACCAAGTCCTTCAGTAGAGGTCCAGCCAGAGGTACCACCAAGTCCTTCAGTAGAGGTTCAGCCAGAGGTACCACCAAGTCCTTCAGCAGAGGTTCGGCCAGAGGTACCACCAAGTCCTTCAGCAGAGGTTCAGCCAGAGGTACCACCAAGTTCTTCAGCAGAGGTTCAGCAAGAGTTACCACCAAGTCCTTCAGCAGAGGTTAGGCCAGAGGTACCACCAAGTCCTTCAGTAGAGGTTCAGCCAGAGGTACCACCAAGTCCTTCAGTAGAGGTTCAGCCAGAGGTACCACCAAGTCCTTCAGTAGAGGTTCAGCCAGAGGTACCACCAAGTCCTTCAGTCGAGGTCCCGCTAGAGGTACCACCAAGTCCTTCAGTAGAGGTTCAGCCAGAGGTACCACCAAGTCCTTCAGTAGAGGTTCGGCCAGAGTTACCACCAAGTCCTTCAGTAGAGGTTCGGCCAGAGGTACCACCAAGTCCTTCAGTAGGTGTTCAGCCAGAGGTACCACCAAGTCCTTCAGTAGAGGTCCCGCCAGAGGTACCACCAAGTCCTTCAGTAGAGGTCCTGCCAGAGGTACCACCAAGTCCTTCAGTAGAGGTTCGGCCAGAGTTACCACCAAGTCCTTCAGTAGAGGTTCGGCCACAGGTACCACCAAGTCCTTCAGTAGAGGTCCCGCCAGAGGTACCACCAAGTCCTTCAGTAGAGGTCCTGCCAGAGGTACCACCAAGTCCTTCAGTAGAGGTTCGGCCAGAGTTACCACCAAGTCCTTCAGTAGAGGTTCGGCCACAGGTACCACCAAGTCCTTCAGTAGAGGTTCAGCCAGAGGTACCACCAAGTCCTTCAGCAGAGGTTCAGCCAGAGGTACCACCAAGTCCTTCAGTAGAGGTTCAGCCAGAGGTACCACCAAGTCCTTCAATAGAGGTTCAGCCAGAGGTACCACCAAGTCCTTCAGTAGAGGTTCGGTCAGAGGTACCACCAAGTCCTTCAGTAGAGGTCCGGCCAGAGGTAGCACCAAGTCCTTCAGTAGATGTCCAGCCAGAGGAACCAGAGGTAGCACCAAGTCCTTCAGTAGAGGTTCGGCCAGAGGTACCACCAAGTCCTTCAGTAGAGGTTCAGCCAGAGTTACCACCAAGTCCTTCAGTAGAGGTTCAGCCAGAGGTACCACCAAGTCCTTCAGGAGAGGTTCGGCCAGAGGTACCACCAAGTCCTTCAGTACAGGTTCAGCCAAAGGTACCACCAAGTCCTTCAGCAGAAGTTCAGCCAGAGGTACCACCAAGTCCTTCAGCAGAGGTTCAGCCAGAGGTACCACCAAGTCCTTCAGTAGAGGTTCAGCCAGAGGTAGCACCAAGTCCTTCAATAGAGGTTCAGCCAGAGGTACCACCAAGTCCTTCAGTAGAGGTTCGGTCAGAGGTACCACCAAGTCCTTCAGTAGAGGTCCGGCCAGAGGTACCACCAAGTCCTTCAGTAGAGGTTTGGTCAGAGGTACCACCAAGTCCTTCAGTAGAGGTTCGGTCAGAGGTACCACCAAGTCCTTCAGTAGAGGTTCGGCCAGAGGTACCACCAAGTCCTTCAGTAGAGGTTCAGCCAGAGGTACCACCAAGTCCTTCAGTAGAGGTTCAGCCAGAGGTACCACCAAGTCCTTCAGTAGAGGTTCAGCCAGAGGTACCACCAAGTCCTTCAGTCGAGGTCCCGCTAGAGGTACCACCAAGTCCTTCAGTAGAGGTTCAGCCAGAGGTACCACCAAGTCCTTCAGTAGAGGTTCGGCCAGAGTTACCACCAAGTCCTTCAGTAGAGGTTCGGCCAGAGGTACCAACAAGTCCTTCAGTAGGTGTTCAGCCAGAGGTACCACCAAGTCCTTCAGTAGAGGTCCCGCCAGAGGTACCACCAAGTCCTTCAGTAGAGGTCCTGCCAGAGGTACCACCAAGTCCTTCAGTAGAGGTTCGGCCAGAGTTACCACCAAGTCCTTCAGTAGAGGTTCGGCCACAGGTACCACCAAGTCCTTCAGTAGAGGTTCAGCCAGAGGTACCACCAAGTCCTTCAGCAGAGGTTCAGCCAGAGGTACCACCAAGTCCTTCAGTAGAGGTTCAGCCAGAGGTACCACCAAGTCCTTCAGTAGAGGTTCAGCCAGAGGTACCACCAAGTCCTTCAGTAGAGGTTCAGCCAGAGGTACCACCAAGTCCTTCAGTAGAGGTTCAGCCAGAGGTACCACCAAGTCCTTCAGTCGAGGTCCCGCTAGAGGTACCACCAAGTCCTTCAGTAGAGGTTCAGCCAGAGGTACCACCAAGTCCTTCAGTAGAGGTTCGGCCAGAGTTACCACCAAGTCCTTCAGTAGAGGTTCGGCCAGAGGTACCACCAAGTCCTTCAGTAGGTGTTCAGCCAGAGGTACCACCAAGTCCTTCAGTAGAGGTCCCGCCAGAGGTACCACCAAGTCCTTCAGTAGAGGTCCTGCCAGAGGTACCACCAAGTCCTTCAGTAGAGGTTCGGCCAGAGTTACCACCAAGTCCTTCAGTAGAGGTTCGGCCACAGGTACCACCAAGTCCTTCAGTAGAGGTCCCGCCAGAGGTACCACCAAGTCCTTCAGTAGAGGTCCTGCCAGAGGTACCACCAAGTCCTTCAGTAGAGGTTCGGCCAGAGTTACCACCAAGTCCTTCAGTAGAGGTTCGGCCACAGGTACCACCAAGTCCTTCAGTAGAGGTTCAGCCAGAGGTACCACCAAGTCCTTCAGCAGAGGTTCAGCCAGAGGTACCACCAAGTCCTTCAGTAGAGGTTCAGCCAGAGGTACCACCAAGTCCTTCAGTAGAGGTTCAGCCAGAGGTACCACCAAGTCCTTCAGTCGAGGTCCCGCTAGAGGTACCACCAAGTCCTTCAGTAGAGGTTCAGCCAGAGGTACCACCAAGTCCTTCAGTAGAGGTTCGGCCAGAGTTACCACCAAGTCCTTCAGTAGAGGTTCGGCCAGAGGTACCACCAAGTCCTTCAGTAGGTGTTCAGCCAGAGGTACCACCAAGTCCTTCAGTAGAGGTCCCGCCAGAGGTACCACCAAGTCCTTCAGTAGAGGTCCTGCCAGAGGTACCACCAAGTCCTTCAGTAGAGGTTCGGCCAGAGTTACCACCAAGTCCTTCAGTAGAGGTTCGGCCACAGGTACCACCAAGTCCTTCAGTAGAGGTCCCGCCAGAGGTACCACCAAGTCCTTCAGTAGAGGTCCTGCCAGAGGTACCACCAAGTCCTTCAGTAGAGGTTCGGCCAGAGTTACCACCAAGTCCTTCAGTAGAGGTTCGGCCACAGGTACCACCAAGTCCTTCAGTAGAGGTTCAGCCAGAGGTACCACCAAGTCCTTCAGCAGAGGTTCAGCCAGAGGTACCACCAAGTCCTTCAGTAGAGGTTCAGCCAGAGGTACCACCAAGTCCTTCAATAGAGGTTCAGCCAGAGGTACCACCAAGTCCTTCAGTAGAGGTTCGGTCAGAGGTACCACCAAGTCCTTCAGTAGAGGTCCGGCCAGAGGTACCACCAAGTCCTTCAGTAGAGGTTTGGTCAGAGGTACCACCAAGTCCTTCAGTAGAGGTCCAGCCAGAGGTACCACCAAGTCCTTCAGTAGAGGTTCGGCCAGAGGTACCACCAAGTCCTTCAGCAGAGGTTCAGCCAGAGGTACCACCAAGTCCTTCAGTAGAGGTTCGGCCAGAGGTACCACCAAGTCCTTCAGCAGAGGTTCAGCCAGAGGTACCACCAAGTCCTTCAGCAGAGGTTCGGCCAGAGGTACCACCAAGTCCTTCAGCAGAGGTTCGGCCAGAGGTACCACCAAGTCCTTCAGCAGAGGTTCGGCCAGAGGTACCACCAAGTCCTTCAGTAGAGGTTCGGCCAGAGGTACCACCAAGTCCTTCAGCAGAGGTTCAGCCAGAGGTACCACCAAGTCCTTCAGTAGAGGTTCGGCCAGAGGTACCACCAAGTCCTTCAGCAGAGGTTCAGCCAGAGGTACCACCAAGTCCTTCAGCAGAGGTTCAGCCAGAGGTACCACCAAGTCCTTCAGTAGAGGTTCGGCCAGAGGTTCCACCAAGTCCTTCAGCAGAGGTTCGGCCAGAGCTACCACCAAGTCCTTCAGCAGAGGTTCGGCCAGAGCTACCACCAAGTCCTTCAGCAGAGGTTCGGCCAGAGGTTCCACCAAGTGCTTCAGTAGAGGTTCAGCCAGAGGTATCACCAAGTCCTTCAGTAGAGGTCCCGCCAGAGGTACCACCAAGTCCTTCAGCAGAGGTTCAGCCAGAGGTACCACCAAGTCCTTCAGTAGATGTCCAGCCAGAGGTACCACCAAGTCCTTCAGTAGAGGTCCTGCCAGAGGTACCACCAAGTCCTTCAGTAGAGGTTCAGCCAGAGGTACCACCAAGTCCTTCAGCAGAGGTTCGGCCAGAGGTACCACCAAGTCCTTCAATAGAGGTTCAGCCAGAGGTACCACCAAGTCCTTCAGTAGAGGTTCGGTCAGAGGTACCACCAAGTCCTTCAGTAGAGGTCCGGCCAGAGGTACCACCAAGTCCTTCAGGAGAGGTTCGGTCAGAGGTACCACCAAGTCCTCCAGAAGAGGTTGAGCCAGAGGTGGTACCACGTCCTCCAGAAGTGGCTGAGACAGAGGTGCCACCAAGCCAAGAATTTCCAAGCCCTCCATCAGAGGTGGAACCCAAGAAGCCACCAACCCCTCCACCAGAAGTCCCCAAGCCCCCAAAGTTGGCAGTGTTGACTCCTGTGCCCAAGGAGAAGATCCCCAGAGATGTGGCGCACATAACTCTAACCAATCCTGGTTGCAATGAAGACGGTAATCTGCTGTTTAGGATGGCGAGAAGTGAAGAAGATATCCCTTCTGAAGTAAGTTTCCCTTGCCCTCTGCTCCCCTCCCCAAGTCATAACGCTATCGGTGTCTCGGCGATCAATATGTTGAAGACACCCTTCCGCACAAACTGGACAAGGCTGCCTCTGCATGAGTCCCTGTTCTGGACTTCAAATCTTGGAACGCAAAATGCAGAACAGCAACTCATACCGAAGTACCCCTTTCATTAACCCTCACTGCGGGGGGGGTCTACAACAGTGAGGGTGGGGAATCATCTGTGCAACACGATTTAGATTAGCTAGAAAGCAACACAATCCAATGATTTCCTGTTTTCTAGCTAATCTAAATCGCGCTGCACAGCTGATCAGGTTTAATTGCTGTCCGGGGTTGC
Organism: Hydrophis major; assembly: GCA_033807585.1. NCBI lineage: Eukaryota > Metazoa > Chordata > Lepidosauria > Squamata > Elapidae > Hydrophis > Hydrophis major. The sequence continues at coordinate 5,753,037 of CM066328.1, forward strand.
TACCTGGTAGGGAGGACTATACGACTGAAGGAATGTCCTTTGGTTCCAACAGGAAGAAGCCGAAACCCTAGAAATGTCCCGTAGCCTAACCAGCAACTTGAGTAACACCGAGAGCTTGTTGGCCAACCTGAAAGATCTTCCCTCCCATCTCCAAAACAAGGCCCTGCTTTGGTTGAAGGACAATCTTCCTCCCATCCTGAACAAGGAGGAGGAGACCAAGGACGAAGCCGAAGAAGAGATGCCCCCGTTTGACATGAGGAAGATGGAGAGCAACATCTTGAAAATCCAGAAAGCGTACGACCCTGGAGAGTTCGACAGTGATGCCCTTTTCATGAAGGAGGAAGAGAAGGAGGAGGCCAAGGAGGCCTCACCTTCTATTTTAAGAGAAACAGAGGACCTCCTCAAAGTCCAAGAAGCATACAACCCTCAAGATTGTAAGGAGAACGTAACTCCTAGCAGGGACGATGAAAAGGAAAAGGAAGGGTCTTCTAGCAAAGTAGGGTCAAAGGATTGGGGCATAATGAAAATGCTAGAGCCCTACGTGCCCAAAATCTCCACCATCCAAGGCCTGCTGGAGAAGAAGCACCCCTCAACTTCTCTCGAGAAGGAAGAGGAAGACATTCCTGGCCAGAAAGAAGAGGAAGAAGTCTCACCCAGCAGGGATGACATTTTGAAGCTACTTCAGGCTTACGAACCCAAGGAGTGTGAGGAGATTACTCCCAGCAGGGAGGCAGAGGAGGAAGCCTCAACAGCAGCACCCGCGACCTCTGGACATTCAGAGTGGAGCCTTTTCAAACTCGTGCAGTCCTACCTCCCAAAGAGTGTCAAGGACAATGATTCTAGCAAGGAGGAAGACAAGTAGGAAGATGGAAAAAATGTGTGGAGGAGGAAGGGAAATGCTTCGGAAACAGGGGTGCTTAGCGGAGGCTGCCAATGATGGTGGACTCACCCCGGAGAAGGACCCAGGCGGTCGGTCTCCATAAAGTGTGCAGCATGAATCACTAAAGAACGAGATGTTGAGTCAGAAGCTCACTTGAATGTTGCTTGTTGTGTTTCCTTCCGGCTATCGCTCCCCACTTGTCACTCCCGGGTTCCGTAGGTCGGGAACTACAAGGTCCATAGGTTTTCTCTGCTTCAACGGCTGCCATTCAGAACACAGGATGATAGAGCTGAAGGGACCTTGGAGGTCTTCTAGTCGGGTGGTCTCCCACTTTTCCAGTTTTGTGGACCGGTGGAGGAGGGAGGGGATGCTTCCACACAAGTGACAGGCACGCATGGAGCTTGGTGCGCGCGCCCAGTTGTCTGCTGCTCACACAAATGGAGCTGTGCATATGCTCGCCTGCCACATCCATTGCCTGGTTCTAAATGGGCCACTGCCTGGTAACGGGCCACAGCCAATGGGTGGCTGATGCCGGTTCATCCAGGTTTAGCGACTCGGTAGTTCCGACCATCAGCTGGCCCCGCCCACTCGCTCCCGCCCTATCCTATTATATTTCCATCTTAGCTCAGCGGATTCGCCTGGCAGAATGGATTTCCGCGCCTCAGCTGTTCTACTTACGGGGGCTTCCCATCGAAGGTAAGCTGTTGAGGTTAAAATCTGTAGTTTTTTTTTTTAGCGCTGTGCTGCGCGCCCTCACCGATCCGGTGGTTCAATTGGTTGCAGCCCACCACTGGCTGCAGCCCCAGCGGTTGGGGACCCTGGTCTCTAGTCCTTCTCCCGCTTGAGGAGAACCTTCACCATTTTAGACAAAGAGCTGCCAAGTTCTTAAAAACCTCCCGTGATGGAACACCCACAACTTCTTAAGACAAACTGGTTAATTGTTCTCCCTGTCAGAAAACTTTTCCTGAGTTCTAGGTTGCTTCTTTCTTTGATTTCCATCCGTTGCTTCTTGTCCTGCCTTTCAGGCCGGGGGGGGGGAGGGGAGGATTCTACCAGCATAACCACCAGTTCGGTGAGCGCGTGTGTGCACACTATTTACCAATCACCGGCTCCGGTAAGCATTCCCCTTCTCCTGCTGATGGACCTCCCTCAGCTATGCCACGCAAAGCGGCTGAGGAGGAAAAAGCAGGGAACAAAGGACAGGCTAGAGTCCTGATGGGCAGGTGGGCCAAAGAAAAAACCAGATCGTTGCAACGAACCGGTGCCGTGTCAGTTGCTCTTCAGAGCTACCGGTTCTCTCGAGCCGGTAGAATCCCACCCCTGCCTTCAGGGGCTTTGGAGAATAGCTTGACTCCCTCTTCTTTGGGGCAGCCCCTCAAATATTGAAACTGTCAGTCTGTGCTCCCTTTAGATCCCAAGAAAGAAATACTCCGACTCCATGGTGTAGAGCAAAGTTATCCTTTTACTGGAAAATAAAGTGGAAGCTACAAATCAATTCCGAAACTGAGAAATTGGCGAGTAGAATCCACATACAAAGAATTAGGTTTGTTCCCACCCACCCCCAAAGTTCAAATGATTCTTCCAATTAAAACTTCTGAATAAGCCCATGTGGTCATCTCCAGGTGGTGATGAGGTTTCTTGTCAAATGGCCTTGACACATTTTGATAAAAGTTCGCAGTTGCGCAAAAGAGGACAGAAGATAGCCAAGAAACGGAAAGTTAAAGAAAAGAATCCCCCCTCCCCTTGCTAGCCCAGCAAAGGAATGCAAAACACCTCCAGCCTTCTTCCCCTCCAAAGTCCCCCCTCCCACCGTTGTCATGACAGCCGAAAGAAGTAAAAGTGGCGTAATAGCAGAGAAGTGGAAGATATCTTGAGGCTGACAGGAACCCTGCTGTCATGTCTCCCCCAATCCTTCTTTTCATCAAACTAGACATATCTAGTTCCAACCACAGTTCTTCCTATGTTTCAGCCTCCAGTCCCCTAATCCTCGTGGTTGCTCTTCTCCGCACTCTTTCCAGAGTCTCAGTATCTTTTTTTTACACCGTGGCAACTAAAACTGGATGCGGAATTCCAAGTCTGGCCTTACCAAGGCCTTATAAAGTGGTCTTAAAACACTTCATGTGATCTTGATTCTTTTTAGAATAGAATAACAAGAGTTGGAAGGGACCTTGGAGGTCTTCTAGTCCAGCTCCCTGCCTAGGCAGGAAGCCCCACACCAGGGGTCTCCAACCTTGGCTCCTGGAAGCCTGGCGGACTTCAACTCCCAGAATTCCACAGCCAGCTTTGCTGGCTGTGGAACTCTGGGAGTTGAAGTCCGCCAGGCTTCCAGGAGCCAAGGTTGGAGACCCCTGCCCTAGACCATTTCAGGCAACTGGCTGTCCAGGGCTGAGAAATTCCCTTCCGATTTCAGACAAGAGCAATGAAGGTGATCAGGGCACTGGAGACTAAAACATACAACTAACCGTTGCAGGAACTGGGCCTGGCTAGTCTGGTGAAGAGAAGGACCAGGGGAGACAGGAGAGCAGCCTTCCAGTATTTGAGGGGCTGCCCCAGAGGAGGAAGGGGGTCAAGCTATTTTCTAAAGCCCCCGAAGGCCAGACAAGGAACAATGGATGGAAACTGAACAAGGAGAAACCTTCTGACAGTGAGAACAATCAACCCAGGGAACAGAAGTTGCCCTCGGAAGTGGTGGGAGTGCCATCAACTTGAGACGTTCAGGAAGAGATCTGTCAGAAATGGTGTAGGGCAGTGGTGGCTAACCTTTTTTGGGCTCCCATGCCCAAAATTGCACGCATGCTCGCTCATGTGCCAGCACCTATAAGGCAATGTGCGCAGGAGCCCCCGTACGTCCCCTGCCCATGTGCGTACGATCCTCCCGCATGCTTCGTGTGTCTCCGTGCATGTGTGGGCATCTCTGCCCCTCCCGCGCATGTGCATCGGATACCCAACAATCAGCTGCCGGGTGAGTATCCACAGTGAGGCTCTTCCGGGTGATCTCTTGCGTGCCGGCAGAAGTGGCTCTGCCTGCCACTTCCGGCGCATGTGCCTTAGGTTCGCCATCAAGGGTGTAGGGTCTCCTGCTTGGCTTGGACTAGATGACCTACAAGGTCCCTTCCGACTCTGTTCATATGACAATTGGTTGCAGAAATCGGGTTTGGCTAGTCTACTGAAGAGAAGGACAAAGAGTGAGATGACAGCAGTTTCCCATTATCTCAGGGGCTGCCCCAAGCTATTCTCCAAAGCACCTGAGGGCAGGATAAGGAGCAATGGGAGGAAACTCATCAAGGAGAGAAGCAACCTAGAACGAAGAAGAAATTTCTTGACTGGGAGAACAGTTAACCAGCGGAACTACCTGCCTCCAGAAGTTGTAAAATGCTCCAACGCTGGTAGCTTTAAAGAAGAGATTGGACAACCATTTGTCTGAAATGGTGTAGGGCAGGGGTCTCCAACCTTGGCTCCTGGAAGCCTGGCGGACTTCAACTCCCAGAGTTCCACAGCCAGCAAAGCTGGCTGTGGAATTCTGGGAGTTGAAGTCCGCCAGGCTTCCAGGGGCCAAGGTTGGAGACCCCTGGTCTAGGGTTTCCTGCTTGAGCATGGGGTTGGACTAGAAGACCTCCAAGGTCCCTTCTAACTCTGTTATTCTGCCCTGTGGGTTGACAGCTGGGGACAGTAAGGTGGATTTTGACTTCTTGGGTGACCTGGTGGAAATTACAACTTCCAGAAGCCCCACCATTGGCCGTGGAGGCTGGGAGTTGTAGTCTGGCACATCTAAAGATGGGTTAAAGATGGAAACAGGGCAGACGACGGGATTCCCATCCAGCACCCCACTGAATGTTTTTTTTTTTTTTTTTTCCAAATACAGGTGGTCCTCGGCTTACGCCCACAATTGAGCCCAACAATTCTGTTGCTAAGCAAAACAGTTGTTAAGTGAATTTTGCCCATTTGACGGCCTTTCTTGCTGCAGCAGTTAAGCGAATCGCTGCAGTTGTGAAGGGAGTGACGGGGTCGTTAAGTAAAACGGGTTTCCCCGTTGACTTTGCTGGTCTGGAGGTTGCGAAAGGGGATCACATGACCCCGGGGACACTGCGACCGTCATAAATTGAGCCAGCTGCCATGCCTCTGAATTACGATCATGCGACCATCGGGTTGTGAGAAAACAGTCATAAGTCTGGGTTTCTTCCCCCCGCTCTATTGTAGAACAGTCACTAAATGAAAATGGTTCTAAGTTGAGGACTGCCTATAACTTTTCCGGGCTTTTGGTCCTTCTCTGAGTGGGAGGGTATATTGGATTTTTAATATGGGGGCTTTCGACTTTTAACTCCCCTTGTGTGTCGAAAGGGAACAGGTGTGAAGGTATCTTAGCACAGGCAGTCCTTGAGTTACAACATTTCCTTTAGTGACCGTTCAAAGTTACAACAGCACTGGAAAAAAGGTTCCCAGTCCTCCCCTTCTCCTCCTTACGCAAACTCCACTCCCTTGTAGCACTGATGATGTTACCTTGTTGGATCGTGAAACGTCTGCAAGAGAACCACCCAGCTCCAAGAGCACCAAGGGACCCCACAGTCATTTTCCTCTTCCTCCTCCTCCTCTTCACAAACCCCCTCCCTCCTCGCACTGATGATGTCACTTCGTATGGCAATGAAACATCTGCCGGGAAACCACCATGCTCGGAGAGCAGAGCACCAAGGAACACCCAGAGTCCTCCTTCTCCACAAAAACCCTCCCTTCCACCACTGATGACGTTACCTAGTTGGGTCGTGAAGCATCTGCTATAAAATAATCAAGCTCGGGGGGCACCAGGCACCCCAGAGTTCAACCCTGAGCTACAAATATTCTCTTCTATTGGGAGCCCTTCAGAATCCCCAGTCCCAGGGTGTCAGGATATAGCCATAACACCAGCACTTAGACTTATATACCGCTTCACAGTGCTTTGCGGTCCATTCTAAGCAGTTGACAGAGTCAGCCTCTGGTCCCCAACAATCTGGGTCCTCATTTTCCCATTCTTGGAAGGACAAAGGGCTGAATCAACCTTGAGCCGGTCAGGATCGAACTCCTGGCAGTGGGCAGTTAGCCTACAATACTGCATGCCAGCCACTGAACCACCACAGTACCTTCCTTCCTTCTCATTCCTCCCTCTCTTCACACTTAAGACATATATACCATTTACAGCTCTCTCTAAGGGTTTGCAGAGTCAGCCTATGGCCCCCAGCAATCTGGGTCCTCATTTTACCCCCCTCAGAAGGACGGAAGCCTGAGTCAATCTTTAGAAGGAAGGGAGGGAGGGAGGGAGGAAAGAAGGAAGGAGGGAGGAAGGATATGGGAAAGGCAGGAAGGCAGCAAAAGCCCTTAGACTTATATACCGCTTCACAGTGCTTTCCAGCCCTCTCTAAGCGGCTTAAAGAGTCAGCCTGTTGCCCCCAACAATCTGGGTCCTCATTTTACCCCCCTCAGAAGGACAGAAGCCTGAGTCAATCTTTAGAAGGAAGGGAGGGAGGGAGGGAGGAAAGAAGGAAGGAGGGAGGAAGGATATGGGAAAGGCAGGAAGGTAGCAAAAGCCCTTAGACTTATATACCGCTTCACAGTGCTTTCCAGCCCTCTCTAAGCGGCTTAAAGAGTCAGCCTGTTGCCCCCAACAATCTGGGTCCTCATTTTACCCCCCTCAGAAGGACAGAAGCCTGAGTCAATCTTCAGAAGGAAGGGAGGGAGGGAGGGAGGAAAGAAGGAAGGAGGGAGGAAGGATATGGGAAAGGCAGGAAGGTAGCAAAAGCCCTTAGACTTATATACCGCTTCACAGTGCTTTCCAGCCCTCTCTAAGCGGCTTAAAGAGTCAGCCCGTTGCCCCCAACAATCTGGGTCCTCATTTTACCCACCTGGAAGGACGGAAGGCTGAATCAACCTTCAGCCAGTCAGGATTGAACTCCTGGCAGTGGGCAGAGTCAGCCTCCAAGGCTGCCTTATGACAACTGCGGCACCCAGGGCTGGCTTGCTTGCTTCCTCCTTCCTTCCTTCCCCTCCCCAGGGATCCCACTTTAAGTCTAAATCTATCACTGCTTCGCAGCCCCCTCTAAGCGGTTTACAGAGCCAGCCCATGGTCCCCGAACAATCTGGGTCCTCATTTTACCCCCCTCAGAAGGACGGAAGCCTGAGTCAATCTTTAGAAGGAAGGGAGGGAGGGAGGGAGGAAAGAAGGAAGGAGGGAGGAAGGATATGGGAAAGGCAGGAAGGTAGCAAAAGCCCTTAGACTTATATACCGCTTCACAGTGCTTTCCAGCCCTCTCTAAGCAGCTTAAAGAGTCAGCCCGTTGCCCCCAACAATCTGGGTCCTCATTTTACCCACCTGGAAGGACGGAAGGCTGAATCAACCTTCAGCCAGTCAGGATTGAACTCCTGGCAGTGGGCAGAGTCAGCCTCCAAGGCTGCCTTATGACAACTGCGGCACCCAGGGCTGGCTTGCTTGCTTCCTCCTTCCTTCCTTCCTTCCCCTCCCCAGGGATCCCACTTTAAGTCTAAATCTATCACTGCTTCGCAGCCCCCTCTAAGCGGTTTACAGAGCCAGCCCATGGTCCCCGAACAATCTGGGTCCTCATTTTACCGAACTCTGAAGGACGGAAGGCTGAGTCCACCTTGAGTCCTTCAGGATCGAACTGCTGGCAGTGGGCAGGGTCAGCCTCTGTGTGGTGAAACTCCACCAAGTTTTAAGCCTTGTGGCGATCCCTGCTCTTCTTGTTCCTCAAACACAGCGCGGCGGAGAAAGAGGGGGGGGGGGGAGAAAAATAAATAAAATAAAAGCAAAGAAATAGAAAGAAGGACGGACCAAAGATCGGCAGTCTTTTCTGTTCTTTTTTTTTTTCATTAAAAAAAAAAAACCAACCCTTTATATATTCATTTCATGTCTGTGGAAATCACAGGATCAAAGGCGAGAGGTGGGAGAAGGGATGCAAAGGGAACGTGAGGCCGATACAAACGTACCGGGGGGGGGGGTTGTGTGTGTGTGTGGGGGGGCTGCCCCCCCTGCCCCCCCGAAGTTCATCATTCTCGAGGGAGCCAAGGGGGGGGGAGGAAAGGGGGGGGGGAAGAGTTCTCAGGAAGGACATGAGCTAGAACGCCATCTACTGCGTGGCTTTTGAGAAGCATCACGGAAACGCCGGGCATTGCAACAATCCGGGGGGGGGGGGAGGAGGCGTTTCCTCGCGTGGGGGGGTGGTGGGGGGGTGGAAGGGCCCTTTCGGCCGCTTTCAACTCTCGTCGTCTTCATCCGCCGAGTCCGACTCTGGCTGGACTGCGCTTCGCTCCGTCCCCGCCTGGTCTGTCTCGGGATAGTCTTGCGCTCTGCGGAGATCCCAGGGAAGGGAGGAGAGAGAGAGAGAGAGATCAGGGCGGGAGGAACGGCAGGGGAACGGTGATCGGAAGACACCCTTCCTCAAGTGGGAATGGCCTTCTTGGAGGCCGGGGAAGCGGAGGGCAGTTTACGAGATATTCTCTCCCTCCCTTCTTTCTCCTTCCTTCTTCATTCCTCCCTCCCTCTCTTTCATCCCTCTAATTTTCCTTCCTTCCATCCCTTTACTTGTTCTTTCCTTCTTTCTTCCCATGCCTCCCTTCCTCCCTTTCTTTCCTCCGTAAAGAATTCTCTTCTATTTCTCCTTCCTCCTTCCCCTCTCCTCCCTCCATCTGCTCCCTGCCCTCTTCCTTCCTTCCCTTTCTTCCTGCCTCCCCCTCCTTCCTCCATCCCTCCCTCTCCTTCCTTTTCTCTCTCCTTCTTCCTTCCTCCCTCTTCCCCCTCTCCTGTGCCTGCCTGCCAGCCACCCGGACCGACTTACTTGTTGTGGGTGTCTTCGGGCGACATCCCCCTCTTGCCATCTCCCGAAGTCCAGTCTTCCTCTTGGCCTTTATCCTCTGCTCCCCCTTCACCTTTCTGGCTGGCTGATTCCCCGTTCACAGGCGCTGGGAGATCTGGAAGAGGAAGAGAAAAGGACAAGACAAGGCGAGGGCCCAAGCAAAGGGCCGGATTTTTCTCCCCTCGGCAACTATCTTGGGCTGCTTCTCAGGGTGGCGGGGTCCCTCTTTGGGGAAGGGGAGGCAAGATGAAAAGCCAGGAGCACAACCATCTCTCCTTTTCCAAGGAACGGCGCAAATCCCACCCATCTCACGGTTTTCAGAATCGTGGGACTGAATCTTTGCATTTAGGAGCCCCTGGTGAGCAGTGGGTGGAATGCAACATTGCAGGCTACTTCTGCTGACTGCCGACTGTCAGCAGTTCAATCCTGACTGGCTAAAGATGGACTCAGCCTTCTGTCGTTCTGGGGTCGGTAAAAGGAGGACCCAGATTGTCGGAAGCCAGAGGCTGACTAGCTCAGAGGGGGCTGTAAAGCACTGTGAAGCAGTATATAAGTTGAAGTGCTATTGCTACCTACCTACCTACCTTCCTTATCTATCATCTCTCTCTCCTTATCTACGGTATCTCTCTCTCTGCCTCTCTCTCTCTCTCTCAAGAGCTCTGGTGGTGCAGTGGTAGGGATGCAGCATTGCAGGCTGACTCTGCCCACTCCCAGGGGTTCAATCCTGATGGGGTTCAAGGTTGACTCAAACCTTCCATCCTTTCTAAGGTCAGCAAAAGGAGGACCCAGATTGTCGGAGGCCAGAGGCTGACTCTGTAATTGCTTAGCTGTAAAGCATTATGAAGCGGTATATAAGTGCTATTGCTCTCATCCATCCATCCATCCGCTTATCATCTCCCTCCTCCCATCTATCGTCTATTCTCTACAATCTCTCCTTCTCCCTCTCTTCTCTTGCACTCTGGTGGCCAATTCTGCCCACTGCCAGCAGTTCAATTCTGACCGGCTCAAGGTGGACTCAGGTCTTTCGTCCTTCTGAGGTTGGTTAAAATGAGGACCCAGATTGTTGGGGGGGGGCAACAGGCTGAATCTGTAAACCGCTTGGAGAGGGGCTGTAAAAGCACTGTGAAGTGGTATATAAGTCTAAGTGCTCTCGCGATACCCTCCGGGAAAGGGCCTTACCAGCGTTCTCCTCCTCCTCCTCCTCCTCCTCTCTCAGCTCGTTCTCCGTTTCCCCTGCTGGCAACTTTTCCTTCTCTTTGTCCCCTTCCTCCTTCTCCTTCTCCACCTCTGCTCTGTGCACCTTCTGGTTGGGCCCAGTTTTTGGGCCCAGGACGCGAGATTTCAGGCATGCGTAGACTTCGGCGGCTTTCCCCATCACATCCTTGTTCGCTTTGTAACGTCGAATCTGAGGATGACCAAAAGAAAAAGGCAAAAGAGGCTCAAGCTGGGGCAGTCTGGAAGGACAGCCTCGAAAGGGCTCCCCGGAGGGCAGCGATCCGAACCCTTCAGGCTCCATCGATTTGGGGCGGTTTCTGAAGTCTACCCACCCTGGTTCAGACTGATTTTAGCTGAAGTGGGTTTTGCTGGACTTAGCCAGCGTCGCTCAGCCAATAAATGTCTATGGAAATTCTCGATCATCCAGGCCAAAAGGCAAATTGATTTTCTAAGAAAAAAACAAAAAAACCTTGAGAATCTTCACTTGCCTTTTTGGAATGAGTTGCCCAACAAACCACACTTAGAAAAATGAGTGTGTTCAAGGCTAGCCAGATTCAATTAACCACCATGTGATTAAGTTAACATCTGTAGCGATTCGGTTCACAACTGTGGCCAGAAATGTAAAACGGGGCAAAACTCCCTTAACAAAATGTTTAGTGATGAACAGAGGAATTAGACGCCGTATCTTATTCCTCAAGCCAAAATTGTGTCAACTTCACCCGAAGATCAATCAGACGTAGCCATGCCAATGTTCACCCACAAAGGATTTGGAACACTGCAGTTTTCCAAAATCCACAACGGAAAGCAGGGAAATAGTCCTTGACTCAACGACAATGGAGCCCAACATTTCTCTTGCTACCCTGTTTCCCCGAAAATACCACCTACCCTGAAAGTCCTAGCTTGATTTTGACACGTGTGCCCAATATAAGCTCCACTCCCAAAATAAACCCTAATTAAGATCCTGCCCACTCCAGAATGGACAGGTAAAAATTAAGCTAGGGTGGGGATTGGGGTGATGGAGCTGCCCTACTATTTACCTTTGGACAGGTGTAGCCAGGCCTGGCACACCCCGACACCTGCCTTGCTGGCTCATTTCTTCTGCAGCCAGCAAGGCTGGCAAGGCTTTCCTGAAGGCCTCTGGAGCTGATAAGAAAGCTCTGGATCGATCCAAAGCTCTGTTACTGGCCGCAGAGGCCTTCAGGAAAGCCTTGCCGGCCACAGAAGTAGTTCCTGAAGGCCTCTGACCGCAAAAAGGAGGCTGAGGACAATATGCGCAAATGAGGTTAGTCAGTGGATGAGATCCCCTGAAAATAAGACCTGGTGCCTTTTTTGGTGGCAAAAAAAAATAAAAATGAGAGTGCCTTATTTTCATGGTAAGTGAAACATGCGTTGAGTTTTGCCACATTTTACAACCTTTCTCGCCACGGTTAAGTGAACCACTGCAATGGGTAAGTTGGCAACACTGTTGAATCTGGCTTCTCCATGGACCTTGCTTGACAAGATCTCTCAACCTAACCCACCTCACAGGGTTGTTGTTCTAGGGAAAACAGGAGGAGCCCAAAGTACAGGTAGTCCTCAACTTACGACAACTGAGAGCGCAACCTTTCTGTTGCTTTTGCTCCATTTTACGGCTTTTCTTGCCCCCACTGTTGAAGTGAGTTGTTGCCGTTGTTCACTTAGCCACACGGTTTTTGAGCGAATCGGGCTTCCCCGTTGACTTTGCCTCTCAGAAGGTCACCAAAGGGGATCGCAGGACATGCCGACCGTCATAAATAGGAGCCGGCTGTCCAGCATCTGGATTTTGGTTCACATGACCACGGAGATGCTCCAAAGGTCATTAAGTGTGAAAAACCAGCTACAAGGCCCCTTTTTTTCAGGAACTTTGTAACACTGGACGCTAAATGAACTGCTGTAAGTTGAGGACTACCCTTATAAGCAGAGGGGGGGAGGGAGTTGGCAGAAGGAGGGGAGAGAAAACAGCTGCCACCACCCCTCTTGCCCTCCGTGGCACCACATACCTTTTTCAGCGTAGCCACGACGTCGGTGTGCTTCTGCAGGATCTGGGAAGTGACTTGCAAGCTACCCAGCTCTTCTAACGCGCTCAAACACCTCTTGATGTCCTAAAGGGAAAGGAGAGGATCAGGTGAGCTTACGGCCCCAGGTGGGTGGGGGCTGAAGTGGTTTAGATAGTCTCAGGAAGAGCATTTCTGGCAGCGAATTAGATTGCAGGGAGGGAGGGAGGGGCACAGGGAGCCGAGGCAACTATGCGATGCTAGCAAAGGCTTGATGACAAGAGATTCCGGCCTCCGATCACAAGAGGGACACGAAGCAGAAAAATATTACCTGGATGTTCAGTTGTCCTTCAAGAATGAAGGCAGCGCTTCTCAATCCTGGCTATTTGAAGAGGTGCGGATTTCAATTCCCAGAACTCTGGGACTGAAAGTCCACCCATCTTAAAGCATGATGGCTGGGGAATTCTGGGAGTTGAAGTCCACAAGTCTTAAAGTTGCCAAGGTTGGACACCCCTGGAGTAGAGCAAGAAATAAAAGCCCCGAGGAAAATGCCTTTGAACTGGTCAGCCTCAATTCTCCTGCCCCTGGAACTGGAAGCAAAGCAAGGAAAGTGAGCTTCCAACAGTCAGGCGGAGTGCTTTTTTCAAAAAAAATGATTAGAATCTTTGGGGCTTTGTGACTCAAGGCAGCAAACATACATAACGCTCCTTCCTCCTATTTTAACCACAACCCTGTGAGGTGGGTTGCACTGAGAAGGAGGGAATAGCCCGTCACCAAGTTGGCTTTCGAGCCTAAGGCGGGACTAGAACTCCCCTCTCCCAGCAATTGGCCAAGAACCTAGCTGGCTTGTTTGTTTTTTGTGGCCAAGGCGGGACTAGAACTCACTGTCTCCTGGTGATTTGTGCAAAAACCACACAGCCTAAGGCAGGACTAGAAGTCACAGTCTCCTGGTGATTGGCCCAAAGTCACCCAGCTGGCTTTCCTGCCTAAGGCGGGACTAGAATTCTCCATCGCCCGATGATTGGCCCAGAGTCACCCAGCTGGCTTTTCTGCCTAAGGCGGGACTAGAATTCTCCATCGCCCGATGATTGGCCCAGAGTCACCCAGCTGGCTTTCTTGCCTAAGGCGGGACTAGAATTCTCCATCGCCCGATGATTGGCCCAGAGTCACCCAGCTGGCTTTCCTGCCTAAGGCGGGACTAGAATTCTCCATCGCCCGATGATTGGCCCAGAGTCACCCAGCTGGCTTTCCTGCCTAAGGCGGGACTAGAATTCTCCATCGCCCGATGATTGGCCCAGAGTCACCCAGCTGGCTTTCCTGCCTAAGGCGGGACTAGAATTCTCCATCGCCCGATGATTGGCCCAGAGTCACCCAGCTGGCTTTCCTGCCTAAGGCGGGACTAGAATTCTCCATCGCCCGATGATTGGCCCAGAGTCACCCAGCTGGCTTTCCTGCCTAAGGCGGGACTAGAATTCTCCATCGCCCGATGATTGGCCCAGAGTCACCCAGCTGGCTTTCCTGCCTAAGGCGGGACTAGAATTCTCCATCGCCCGATGATTGGCCCAGAGTCACCCAGCTGGCTTTCCTGCCTAAGGCGGGACTAGAATTCTCCATCGCCCGATGATTGGCCCAGAGTCACCCAGCTGGCTTTCCTGCCTAAGGCGGGACTAGAACTCACTGTCTCCTGGTGACTGGCCCAAAGTCACCAGCCAGCATTCACACCTATGGTGGGACTACATTTCTCCATCTCCTGGTGACCAGCCCAAAGTCACTGAGGCAGTTTTGTGCCTGAGGCAAGACTAGAACTCACCGTCTCCTGGCTCCTAGGCCTGGTAACTTAAACCACTAGACCAAACTGGCTCCAAACTGCTTACCGGATTGTCCACTTTGAGGGCAAACTTGATCTCGCTGTGCAATTTTTGGAGCTTCTCTTCAACTGTTGGCTCTGCAACAGGAGGAAGGGTATTTTAAAAGTCTGCCCTGCCGGCCTGAATGGGATTCCCACAGCAGCTGCGTTTACTGGTGTGGTGTATCTCCTGCTCTAGGTCCAGGCAATCAAAGGGGCCCTGCCTCCTCTGCTTTTGCACCCTTGAGTAACCCCCTTGCAAGGTAGGCCAGCCTTGGGGAAAGAAAGCTCAACAGTAGAAGGAATCTTGCAACGTCCCAGAGATCTGGCAGATTGTCAGAGGCTGAATGGAGATGATGTAACAGCAATAACAACAGCACTTAAACTTATATACCTCTCCACAGTGCTCTACAGCCTTCCTTAAGCGATTTACAGAGTCAGCCTATTGCCTCCCACCTCCACCCAACAATCTGGGTCCTCATTTTACCAGCCTCAGAAGGCTGGAAGGCTGAGTCAACCCTGCGCTGGTCAGGATCAAACTACTGGCAGTGGGCAAAGTTAGCCTGGAATGCTGCATTCTGACCACGGAGCGGTTCGTGCTATTGGATTCCTGCACCAAGCAAGAACTTGAGGACCTCAATGGATAGACCAGGCTGGAAGCAACTGGCTGCAGGCAATGCTCCAATTCCCGTTCGGGGGCATCTGAAGCTTCCCACGAGCATAATTTCTTCCCAAGGTGAGGAAAGCGAAGACTGAAAGTATTTTAAAAAATGACATCAGTCTTCCAAAATTTGAGGGGCTGCCACAGAGAGGAGGGAATCAAGCTATTCTCCAAGGCCCCTGAAGGCAAGAGAAGAAGCAGCAACGGATGGAAACTAATGCAGGAGAGAAGCAACCTGGAACTAAGATTTTGTGACAGGGAGAACAATTAACCAGTGGAACCACCTGCCTCCAGAAGCTGTCAATCAGAGGTCTTCAAACTTGACAACTTTAAGACTTGTGGACTTCAACTCCCAGAATTCCTCCTCCAATCATGTTAGCTCAGGAATTCTGGGAATCCCCAAGTCTTAAACTTGCCAAGTTTGAAGACCCTTGTTGTAAATGCTCCAATACTGGAGGTTTTTAAGGAGAGACTAAACGGCCATCTGTCTGGAATGGGATAGGGTCTCCTGCTTGAGGAGGGGGTTGGACTAGAAGACCTCCAAGGTCCCTTCCAATTCTTCTTCTGTGTTTTCTGCTCTGTCAGGTGTCAGCTTAGTGTGCAAAAGGAGGAGGGTCAGCAATGATGACTCAGCCTGGGCCTTATGGCTGGAATCTATGAGTTATGGCTGCTGTTACATAAAGAAGAGAAATGAAGGTGATTAGGGGATTGGTGGTTAAAACATACGAAGAACGGTTGCAGGAACTGGGTATGTCTAGTTTAATGAAAAGAAGAATCAGGGGAGACAGGATAGAAGTCTTCCAATATCTCAGGGGCTGCCCCAAAGAAGAGGGAGTCAAGCTATTCTCCAAAGCACCAGAGGACAGGACAAGAAGCAATAAGGATGGAAAGTCATCAAGGAGACAGAAGCAACTTAGAACGAAGGAGAAATTTCCTAATAGGGAGGACAATCAACCAGTGGAACTACCTGCCTCCAGAAGTTGTGGGAGCTTCATCACTGGAGGCTTTTAAGAAAAGACTGGGCGGCCATTTGTCTGAAATGGTGTAAGGTTTCCTGCCTGAGCAGGGGGTTGGACTAGATGACCTCAAAGCTCTCTTCCCACCCTGCTATTCTGTAAAGCCCAACCTCTGTCGACATGGATGCTAGGCCATCAACTCTATGACCTATACCTTGCAAACGCCACTCCTCCCCTAGTAAGCGACACTCAAAGCCCTCGGACCCAAAGATTGTCCCCCTCCTGCTATTTTTTATTTTTATTTTACCTTTTTTCTTCTCCACTTTTCTTTCCGGCAGATCAGGCTTTTTCCTGCCTCGTTCGGATTTTAGAGACCTAGAGATAGCAAAAAAAGGGCAAGATATGAAAGTATCCCAGATTTGCTCCGGCCCTCTCCCTGCAAGCTACGGGGAACTGGCAGGCTCCCAGCTCTACTCTTTTGACCTTCTTGATTCAAGAGGAGATGCCTGTCCTCCTTCCGCGGGAACGGCTGCCAGCAGAACTGCCAATCAGATGCCCCACCTTGCAGGGAGCATTGAAGACACAGGTGAGGAACGGAATCCTGCGAGCTCGCCGGGCCAATCAGAACACAGCCAAGCCCCCACCCAATCAGGTCACACTCCCACTAGCAGTTAAAAGGAAGAAGCAGCTGCAAGCTCACATCACTCTGAGAAGCACAGAGCTGAAGACACAAGCCTGAAGATGATGAATGAGACTTCATCGAAACGTTGTCCAGATACTTCCAATCTTACGCGGGAGAAAACCCAAATCACCAAAGATACAGACACACACACACACACACACACGTTTTCGTAGATTTTCACGGGTACAGGTATGTAGCTCTAGATGTGTTCGGGTCTTTTCCCGTGTAAGATTAAGAGTATCTTGGCGACGTTTCGGCGAGGTCCCAGTCGCCATCCTCAGGCTGGTGCTTTCGGCTTCGTGCCGATCACACACTGCTTGCACTGGCATGAAGCACAATACAGAAGCTGATGATGGCAGATGAGATTCTGCTGAAACACTGCTACAACTTTAAAAACACAACTATAATAACATGAGAAAATACCCGAACAAAGCTGAATACCATACATGTAAGTACCCGCAAAAACTTAAGAATATCAATATATATGTGGATCTTTGGTTATTCGGGTTTTCTCCCGCGTAAGATTGGAAGTATCTAGGCAACGTTTCGATGAAGTCTCATTCATCATCTTCAGGCTTGTGTCTTTGGCTCTGTGCTTCTCAGAGTGCTTCTCTGTGAGTGCTTCTCTCTGAGAAGCACAGAGCCAACAACACAAGCCTGAAGATGATGAATGAGACTTCATCGAAATGTTGCCTAGATACTTCCAATCTTACACGGGAGAAAACCCGAATAACCAAAGATCCACATACAAATACCCGCAAGAACCTCAGAAAATATATATATATATATATATATATATATATATATATATATATATATATATATATATATATATTTGTAGATTTTCACAGGTACATTCCTCTACTATATCAAAGGCATCACAGACAAAATCAGCAAAATTCTCCATAAACATAATATCAGGACAGCCTTCGGCACTGACCAAAAAATAGCCAACATTCTAAGAAACCCCAAAGACAAGATCCAGCTAGAAAACCAAGGAGTTTATGAAATACCATGCAACAATTGCCCAGCCACATACATTGGACAAACCAACAGGAGAATAAATGCACGCATCGCAAAACACAAAAACGCAGCCAGAAGAGAAGAAAATACTTCCTCCCTCTCCCAGCACCTTAAAGCCACAAGACATGAAATTAATTTCGAAGGAACAAATTAATATACAACACTGAACACTCCAGCAAGAGAATAATCAGGGAAGCCATCGAGATAGAGAAACACCCCCATAACATGAATAGACGGGATGACACTTCCTGCCTACCAGACATCTGGAAGCTAGCCCTCACCAACAAACGAGTCCCAGCCACAAAAACCAACACCAGACCCAAAACAACACGGGACACCACCGCCAATCCCCCTCATCAGACCTAGGCCCAAGTCCATACTATAAACTAAGGACAACCACCATCCAGAAACCAGACTATGGCTGCTTCGCCAGCTGTCACACACGCTGATCCCAAAACCAAACAAGCTGACACACGCCAAGAACACAGACACAGACCCCAAACTCGAAGCCAGACTAAAACCCAGAATGCTACATCACAGCCACCCGCTCAGGACATCACATCAGAAAACTCAGGAAATTACACAAGAACTCAAGTACTTGCAACATAGCAAATGACCCAGGATATCACAGCAATAAATCTCACAAGGTCATCACACAACCCATTACCCAAGCCGTTACCACACAGGCTAATGGAAAAGAGATCAAAACGTAAACGACCCAGAAGATTACAATGCAGGACCCAGGATACCACAACAAAAGAACTCGCAAGCCCATCACACAACCCATTACCCAAGCTGTTAACAACGCGGGAGGCTAATGGAAAAAAGATCACTACAACACAAACGACCCAGGAGATTACAGCACAAGATCCAGGATATCTCCACAACAAAACTCACAAGGCTATCACACAGCCCATAAAACCAACATCAACTCTATCAACCAATCAAGAGGCAGCAGCGCAGCCAACCAGCCCAGCACACCAGCCCCCACCATCAGTATTTATAGAAAGACGGCAGCTCCGATCACATCCTGCTTGCACTGGCATGAAGCCGAAAGCACCAACTTGAGGATGGCAAGTGGGACCTCGCTGAAACATTGCCAAGATACTCTCAATCTTACACGGGAAAAGACCCAAACATGCCAAGACCTGCATATGTATGTGTGTGTGTGTGTGTGTGTGTGTGTGTGTGTGTGTGTGTTCTCTTAAGTTTTCGCATGTATTTATATGTATGATATTCAGCTTTGTTCGGGTATTTTCCCATGTCATTATAGTTGTGCTTTTAAAGTTGTAGCAACATTTCGGCAGAATCTCATCTGCCATCATCAGGCTTCTGTATGGTGTTTGTCTGTGAGTCAGACTTTTATAGTTGTTTCAGTTTTAAATTTGGGGCTAGCCTACTGCTGTGCCAGAATGGCTTTTTCTTCATCCTGATTGGTTGGGAGTCTTGGTCTGTATTTATTGGTCTTGGAGTTTGCTGTGTTCTGCTTGATTGGTGTTTCTAATAACTTCTGTCTGTTTTGTAGCATTTCTTTGTCTTGATTGGCTGGCAACATTGTGTTACTTTATTGGAGGCCTTTTAGTGCAGCTTGGCTTCAGGTAAATGGACGGCTATCATTCGTTAGGAAGCTGGGTTTCATCTGGGTGCCTGGTTGGGGTGTGTTTGAGCTGGAGGTATGAGGGGGGATCTGTTTGTGCCCAGGTGTTTGCCTGGCTTGTGGTGTGGAGATTTTTTTGTTTGTGAGTGCAGGCTTCCAAATGATTGACAGCCTGGTGGAATCATCTCTTCTGTTCATGCTTTCTGGTCTTTTTTCAATCTCTATGGCTTCTCTGATGATTCTGTGGCTGGGATTTTCTATGGTGGCTAAGGTTTTGGTGCCATTGAAGTTGATGCTATGACCTGTGGCTTCCATGTGTTGAACTAGTGAGGAAGTGTGTTCCAGCTTTTTGACTGCATTTTTGTGTTCATCCAGGCGGGTGCTTATTCTTCTATTGGTCTGTCCAATGTATGTGGCCGGGCATGATGCACAGGGGACTTCATATATGCCTTGGTTTTCCAGGTCAATTTTGTCTTTGGGGTTCCTGAGGATGGCTGCTATTTTTCTGTCTGTTTTGAAGGCAGTCTTGATGTGATGCCTGTGTAGTTATCCTGCTGATTTTGTCTGTAGTATCTCTTAGGGCAGGACCTATGGAACAGCTTATATATATATAATAAATAAATAAAAGAGTTCTATTGCTTCTGCATTTATATTGCAGAATTATGATTTCTGTATTCTGAGTTCTGGTTCTGGCTTCTGCTGCATGTATACATACATCATACTTTATATTATTATCTCTGTATATAAAAGTGAAAGACCACTCACGCATCATCACAAAATCTCCAGAACCGTAAAGCCTACAAACTTGACATTTGGCACGTATGTTCCTCTTGGCTTCTAGGGGCTCGCTAAGAAAGGATTTTTCAAATTGACCATCAAAGCATTAATATTTCCTATATGATTATTAACACGCTCTGATGCTAAGGAGCTCTACTCCCCCTCCCCACCTGAAAAGAAATCTTTTCCAAATGCAAAACACAAGCAGAGGAGAGGAGAGGTTCAGTTTCACAGCACCAAGCAGCTTTCGGGCAGAACCGTTGAGCTAAGCCACGCCCAGGCTCCTTGCTGTCTCCTTCTTGCTCGCACAGCAAATACTGCTTCAGTTTCCAAACCGTCCTCAACTCTCTCATGCATTGACAGGATGCTAGCCAGATGAATTCCAATGGATGCTGGTAGGCAGAGGCAGAATTTTTTTTTTTCTCCTTAATTTCCTCCCCAAAACTTAAGCCCAAGCGCATAGTTTCGTAGCGAAGCACGGGTATCCAGCTAGCACTTGATATTATTGTATGTAAAGAAGTTCCTTCTGAGAAGAATAAGCAAGAGAGAAAGGGGGGGGGAGGAGCCTCAATGGGGGGAAGCAAGATCTAAAGAAAAAAAGTTTATTCAGAGACAATGGGTGAATTTAATTGAGGATAAAAGAGGGATTCTGGAGGGTACATAAGATTGTGTTTTTTATATGTGTATTTAGAGTATAAAATTCATTGTGTAATTTTAGAATCTTTCAAACAGAATCCCAAGAAAAATTGTTATATGAAGTACTTTTAAGTTAGGGTAATGAGTTATAGACCTTACTCCAATTGGTGTACAGGAGAAGTATAATAAAAGAAAAAAGATGAATGGATAGTTGGAAATAGAACAGACAAAGAATATTATTGAAAATGGTAATAAGATATGAAAGGATATATAAAGGTTTTGTTATGCTTTTTTTTTTTTTTTGGATGTTGTATATTGAAAAAAGGCAAAAAAAAAAAATTAATTAATAAGAAATAATTTGGATGAAAAGGAGAAGTTGGGATAAGATATGAAGTTAAATAGACAAAGTATTGATACTATAATTTGGGATTGTTATGTTCTATTGGTTTTCTTCTTTTATTATTTTTTCTTAGAAAAGAACTTATAAGCTGTTATGCCTTGTGCATTGTTTATATAAAATTGATAAAAATGGTATATATATATATAATATAAAAAAGAAAATGATAATAAGATATGGAAAGATATATAAAGTGAATATGATGTTTGAATTTGTGTCTGTGCGAAGAGTTTCAACCCGGGATCAGACAACCTTCAGAAAAGATCTTTTAGTTTTGTTTGTGTTCTGTAAAATCAATAAGATTTGTTTAAAAAAAAAAAAGAAGTTCCTTCTATCAGTGAATCCTGCTGAATTATTTACTTGTGTGCTGGCTGGATGACCGCAAACTCTAACAATCCGTCCATTCCCCACCATCCAGTCAAGAGTCGAATAAGCTTCTTCGCTGAGAAGCGAAACGTCTTCAAAGAAAAAGTCCAAAAAGTCCAGCTGCCTCTTGGGGGGGGAGGGGGGGGTATGGAAAAAAGGCACCTTTGGGACAACCGTAACCCGGATGACGGAGGATCTCCACAGTCGTGTTGAAAGGAAGCCTGCCGTGGGCGCCCTCACCTGTTCCGTGCCTTCTCATCCCCGTGGCCTCGCTTCTCCTTTTGGCTCGATTTCTTCAAATGGTCTGCGGGTGGCTGCTGTTTCTTTTTCACCTTTGGGGGGGGGGGAGAAGAGAAAAGATGTGGTCACCAACCCCACCCCAACCCCACAGCTTTCCAGCCTGTAGAGAGGCAGATGAATTGGATCCCAAAATCCTCAGGAGCTGAGAGGCAGGCGATCCTCGCCTTGCAACTGTTCAGGTTAGCGGCCGTTTTTAACGTTACAACAAAAACAAGGGACTTGGGACCATTTCTCACACTGTTTGCAGTGGTCGTGTGATCAACATTGGCATGCTTGGCAGCCGGTCCATACGCACCAGGGCTGCATAAAAGGTGGATTGCCCCTTGCGTCCTTCTGAGGAGCAAACACCCACCAGAGGGAATCCAGATTCACTTAGCCACTGTGTGACTTACTTAACGACTGCAGGGATTCACTGAATAACTGTGTGAAGAAAAGGTTGTAAAATGGGGCAAACTCACTTAAAGTGGTTTTCATTCCTAAGGCGGGACTAGAACTCTCAGGCTCCTAGTGATTGGCCCAAAATCATCCAGCATGCTTTCATTCTAAGGCGGGACTAGAATTCTCAGGCTCCTAGTGATTGGCCCAAAATCATCCAGCATGCTTTCATTCCTAAGGCGGGACTAGAATTCTCAGGCTCCGAGTGATTGGCCCAAAATCATCCAGCATGCTTTCGTTCCTAAGGCGGGACTAGAATTCTCAGGCTCCTAGTGATTGGCCCAAAATCATCCAGCATGCTTTCATTCCTAAGGCGGGACTAGAATTCTCAGGCTCCTAGTGATTGGCCCAAAATCATCCAGCATGCTTTCGTTCCTAAGGCGGGACTAGAACTCTCAGGCTCCTAGTGATTGGCCCAAAGTCACTCAAATGGTTTTCATTTCTAAGGTGGGACTAGAATTCTCAGGCTCCTAGTGATTGGCCCAAAGTCACTCAAATGGTTTTCATTTCTAAGGTGGGACTAGAATTCTCAGGCTCCTAGTGATTGGCCCAAAATCATCCAGCATGCTTTCATTCCTAAAGTGGGACTAGAATTCTCAGGCTCCTAGTGATTGGCCCAAAATCATCCAGCATGCTTTCATTCCTAAGGCGGGACTAGAACTCTCAGGCTCCTAGTGATTGGCCCAAAGTCACTCAAATGGTTTTCATTTCTAAGGTGGGACTAGAATTCTCAGGCTCCTAGTGATTGGCCCAAAGTCACTCAGATGGTTTTCATTTCTAAGGTGGGACTAGAATTCTCAGGCTCCTAGTGATTGGCCCAAAATCATCCAGCATGCTTTCGTTCCTAAGGCGGGACTAGAATTCCCAGGCTCCGAGTGATTGGCCCGAAATCATCCAGCATGCTTTCATTCCTAAGGCAGGACTAGAATTCTCAGGCTCCTAGTGATTGGCCCAAAATCATCCAGCATGCTTTCATTCCTAAAGTGGGACTAGAATTCTCAGGCTCCTAGTGATTGGCCCAAAATCATCCAGCATGCTTTCATTCCTAAGGCGGGACTAGAACTCTCAGGCTCCTAGTGATTGGCCCAAAGTCACTCAAATGGTTTTCATTTCTAAGGTGGGACTAGAATTCTCAGGCTCCTAGTGATTGGCCCAAAGTCACTCAGATGGTTTTCATTTCTAAGGTGGGACTAGAATTCTCAGGCTCCTAGTGATTGGCCCAAAATCATCCAGCATGCTTTCGTTCCTAAGGCGGGACTAGAATTCTCAGGCTCCTAGTGATTGGCCCAAAATCATCCAGCATGCTTTCATTCCTAAGGCGGGACTAGAATTCTCAGGCTCCTAGTGATTGGCCCAAAATCATCCAGCATGCTTTCGTTCCTAAGGCGGGACTAGAACTCTCAGGCTCCTAGTGATTGGCCCAAAGTCACTCAAATGGTTTTCATTTCTAAGGTGGGACTAGAATTCTCAGGCTCCTAGTGATTGGCCCAAAGTCACTCAAATGGTTTTCATTTCTAAGGTGGGACTAGAATTCTCAGGCTCCTAGTGATTGGCCCAAAATCATCCAGCATGCTTTCATTCCTAAAGTGGGACTAGAATTCTCAGGCTCCTAGTGATTGGCCCAAAATCATCCAGCATGCTTTCGTTCCTAAGGCGGGACTAGAATTCCCAGGCTCCGAGTGATTGGCCCGAAATCATCCAGCATGCTTTCATTCCTAAGGCAGGACTAGAATTCTCAGGCTCCTAGTGATTGGCCCAAAATCATCCAGCATGCTTTCATTCCTAAGGCGGGACTAGAACTCTCAGGCTCCTAGTGATTGGCCCAAAGTCACTCAAATGGTTTTCATTTCTAAGGTGGGACTAGAATTCTCAGGCTCCTAGTGATTGGCCCAAAGTCACTCAAATGGTTTTCATTTCTAAGGTGGGACTAGAATTCTCAGGCTCCTAGTGGTTGGCCCAAAGTCACTCAAATGGTTTTCATTTCTAAGGTGGGACTAGAATTCTCAGGCTCCTAGTGATTGGCCCAAAATCATCCAGCATGCTTTCATTCCTAAGGCGGGACTAGAACTCTCAGGCTCCTAGTGATTGGCCCAAAGTCACTCAAATGGTTTTCATTTCTAAGGTGGGACTAGAATTCTCAGGCTCCTAGTGATTGGCCCAAAGTCACTCAGATGGTTTTCATTTCTAAGGTGGGACTAGAATTCTCAGGCTCCTAGTGATTGGCCCAAAATCATCCAGCATGCTTTCGTTCCTAAGGCGGGACTAGAATTCTCAGGCTCCTAGTGATTGGCCCAAAATCATCCAGCATGCTTTCATTCCTAAGGCGGGACTAGAACTCTCAGGCTCCTAGTGATTGGCCCAAAGTCACTCAAATGGTTTTCATTTCTAAGGTGGGACTAGAATTCTCAGGCTCCTAGTGATTGGCCCAAAGTCACTCAGATGGTTTTCATTTCTAAGGTGGGACTAGAATTCTCAGGCTCCTAGTGATTGGCCCAAAATCATCCAGCATGCTTTCGTTCCTAAGGCGGGACTAGAATTCTCAGGCTCCTAGTGATTGGCCCAAAATCATCCAGCATGCTTTCATTCCTAAGGCGGGACTAGAATTCTCAGGCTCCTAGTGATTGGCCCAAAATCATCCAGCATGCTTTCGTTCCTAAGGCGGGACTAGAACTCTCAGGCTCCTAGTGATTGGCCCAAAGTCACTCAAATGGTTTTCATTTCTAAGGTGGGACTAGAATTCTCAGGCTCCTAGTGATTGGCCCAAAGTCACTCAAATGGTTTTCATTTCTAAGGTGGGACTAGAATTCTCAGGCTCCTAGTGATTGGCCCAAAATCATCCAGCATGCTTTCATTCCTAAGGTGGGACTAGAATTCTCAGGCTCCTAGTGATTGGCCCAAAATCATCCAGCATGCTTTCGTTCCTAAGGCGGGACTAGAATTCCCAGGCTCCGAGTGATTGGCCCGAAATCATCCAGCATGCTTTCATTCCTAAGGCAGGACTAGAATTCTCAGGCTCCTAGTGATTGGCCCAAAATCATCCAGCATGCTTTCATTCCTAAGGCGGGACTAGAACTCTCAGGCTCCTAGTGATTGGCCCAAAGTCACTCAAATGGTTTTCATTTCTAAGGTGGGACTAGAATTCTCAGGCTCCTAGTGATTGGCCCAAAGTCACTCAAATGGTTTTCATTTCTAAGGTGGGACTAGAATTCTCAGGCTTCTAGTGATTGGCCCAAAGTCACTCAAATGGTTTTCATTTCTAAGTTGGGACTAGAATTCTCAGGCTCCTAGTGATTGGCCCAAAGTCACTCAAATGGTTTTCATTTCTAAGGTGGGACTAGAATTCTCAGGCTCCTAGTGATTGGCCCAAAATCATCCAGCATGCTTTCGTTCCTAAGGCGGGACTAGAACTCTCAGGCTCCTAGTGATTGGCCCAAAGTCACTCAGATGGTTTTCATTTCTAAGGTGGGACTAGAATTCTCAGGCTCCTAGTGATTGGCCCAAAATCATCCAGCATGCTTTCGTTCCTAAGGCGGGACTAGAATTCTCAGGCTCCTAGTGATTGGCCCAAAATCATCCAGCATGCTTTCATTCCTAAGGCGGGACTAGAATTCTCAGGCTCCTAGTGATTGGCCCAAAATCATCCAGCATGCTTTCGTTCCTAAGGCGGGACTAGAACTCTCAGGCTCCTAGTGATTGGCTCAAAGTCACTCAAATGGTTTTCATTTCTAAGATGGGACTAGAATTCTCAGGCTCCTAGTGATTGGCCCAAAGTCACTCAAATGGTTTTCATTTCTAAGGTGGGACTAGAATTCTCAGGCTCCTAGTGACTGGCCCAAAATCATCCAGCATGCTTTCATTCCTAAAGTGGGACTAGAATTCTCAGGCTCCTAGTGATTGGCCCAAAATCATCCAGCATGCTTTCGTTCCTAAGGCGGGACTAGAATTCCCAGGCTCCGAGTGATTGGCCCGAAATCATCCAGCATGCTTTCATTCCTAAGGCAGGACTAGAATTCTCAGGCTCCTAGTGATTGGCCCAAAATCATCCAGCATGCTTTCATTCCTAAGGCGGGACTAGAACTCTCAGGCTCCTAGTGATTGGCCCAAAGTCACTCAAATGGTTTTCATTTCTAAGGTGGGACTAGAATTCTCAGGCTCCTAGTGATTGGCCCAAAGTCACTCAAATGGTTTTCATTTCTAAGGTGGGACTAGAATTCTCAGGCTCCTAGTGATTGGCCCAAAGTCACTCAAATGGTTTTCATTTCTAAGTTGGGACTAGAATTCTCAGGCTCCTAGTGATTGGCCCAAAGTCACTCAAATGGTTTTCATTTCTAAGGTGGGACTAGAATTCTCAGGCTCCTAGTGATTGGCCCAAAATCATCCAGCATGCTTTCGTTCCTAAGGCGGGACTAGAACTCTCAGGCTCCTAGTGATTGGCCCAAAGTCACTCAGATGGTTTTCATTTCTAAGGTGGGACTAGAATTCTCAGGCTCCTAGTGATTGGCCCAAAATCATCCAGCATGCTTTCGTTCCTAAGGCGGGACTAGAATTCCCAGGCTCCTAGTGATTGGCCCAAAATCATCCAGCATGCTTTCATTCTAAGGCGGGACTAGAATTCTCAGGCTCCTAGTGATTTGCCCAAAATCATCCAGCATGCTTTCGTTCCTAAGGCGGGACTAGAACTCTCAGGCTCCTAGTGATTGGCTCAAAGTCACTCAAATGGTTTTCATTTCTAAGGTGGGACTAGAATTCTCAGGCTCCTAGTGATTGGCCCAAAGTCACTCAAATGGTTTTCATTTCTAAGGTGGGACTAGAATTCTCAGGCTCCTAGTGATTGGCCCAAAGTCACTCAAATGGTTTTCATTTCTAAGGTGGGACTAGAATTCTCAGGCTCCTAGTGATTGGCCCAAAGTCACTCAAATGGTTTTCATTTCTAAGGTGGGACTAGAATTCTCAGGCTCCTAGTGATTGGCCCAAAGTCACTCAAATGGTTTTCATTTCTAAGGTGGGACTAGAATTCTCAGGCTCCTAGTGATTGGCCCAAAGTCACTCAAATGGTTTTCATTTCTAAGGCGGGACTAGAACTCTCAGGCTCCTAGTGATTGGCTCAAAGTCACTCAAATGGTTTTCATTTCTAAGGTGGGACTAGAATTCTCAGGCTCCTAGTGATTGGCCCAAAGTCACTCAAATGGTTTTCATTTCTAAGGTGGGACTAGAATTCTCAGGCTCCTAGTGATTGGCCCAAAATCATCCAGCATGCTTTCGTTCCTAAGGCGGGCCTAGAACTCTCTGTCTCCTGGGGATTGGCCCAAAGTCACCCAGCTGGCTTTCATTCCTAAAGTGGGACTAGAATTCTCAGGCTCCTAGTGATTGGCCCAAAATCATCCAGCATGCTTTCATTCCTAAGGCGGGACTAGAACTCTCAGGCTCCTAGTGATTGGCCCAAAGTCACTCAAATGGTTTTCATTTCTAAGGTGGGACTAGAATTCTCAGGCTCCTAGTGATTGGCCCAAAGTCACTCAGATGGTTTTCATTTCTAAGGTGGGACTAGAATTCTCAGGCTCCTAGTGATTGGCCCAAAATCATCCAGCATGCTTTCGTTCCTAAGGCGGGACTAGAATTCTCAGGCTCCTAGTGATTGGCCCAAAATCATCCAGCATGCTTTCATTCCTAAGGCGGGACTAGAATTCTCAGGCTCCTAGTGATTGGCCCAAAATCATCCAGCATGCTTTCGTTCCTAAGGCGGGACTAGAACTCTCAGGCTCCTAGTGATTGGCCCAAAGTCACTCAAATGGTTTTCATTTCTAAGGTGGGACTAGAATTCTCAGGCTCCTAGTGATTGGCCCAAAGTCACTCAAATGGTTTTCATTTCTAAGGTGGGACTAGAATTCTCAGGCTCCTAGTGATTGGCCCAAAATCATCCAGCATGCTTTCATTCCTAAAGTGGGACTAGAATTCTCAGGCTCCTAGTGATTGGCCCAAAATCATCCAGCATGCTTTCATTCCTAAGGCGGGACTAGAACTCTCAGGCTCCTAGTGATTGGCCCAAAGTCACTCAAATGGTTTTCATTTCTAAGGTGGGACTAGAATTCTCAGGCTCCTAGTGATTGGCCCAAAGTCACTCAGATGGTTTTCATTTCTAAGGTGGGACTAGAATTCTCAGGCTCCTAGTGATTGGCCCAAAATCATCCAGCATGCTTTCGTTCCTAAGGCGGGACTAGAATTCCCAGGCTCCGAGTGATTGGCCCGAAATCATCCAGCATGCTTTCATTCCTAAGGCAGGACTAGAATTCTCATGCTCCTAGTGATTGGCCCAAAATCATCCAGCATGCTTTCATTCCTAAGGCGGGACTAGAACTCTCAGGCTCCTAGTGATTGGCCCAAAGTCACTCAAATGGTTTTCATTTCTAAGGTGGGACTAGAATTCTCAGGCTCCTAATGATTGGCCCAAAATCATCCAGCATGCTTTCATTCCTAAAGTAGGACTACAATTCTCAGGCTCCTAGTGATTGGCCCAAAGTCACTCAAATGGTTTTCATTTCTAAGGTGGGACTAGAATTCTCAGGCTCCTAGTGATTGGCCCAAAGTCACTCAGATGGTTTTCATTCCTAAGGTGGGACTAGAATTCTCAGGCTCCTAGTGATTGGCCCAAAATCATCCAGCATGCTTTCATTCCTAAGGCGGGACTAGAACTCTCAGGCTCCTAGTGATTGGCCCAAAGTCACTCAAATGGTTTTCATTTCTAAGGTGGGACTAGAATTCTCAGGCTCCTAGTGATTGGCCCAAAATCATCCAGCATGCTTTCGTTCCTAAGGCGGGACTAGAATTCCCAGGCTCCGAGTGATTGGCCCGAAATCATCCAGCATGCTTTCATTCCTAAGGCAGGACTAGAATTCTCAGGCTCCTAGTGATTGGCCCAAAATCATCCAGCATGCTTTCGTTCCTAAGGCGGGACTAGAATTCCCAGGCTCCTAGTGATTGGCCCAAAATCATCCAGCATGCTTTCATTCCTAAGGCGGGACTAGAACTCTCAGGCTCCTAGTGATTGGCCCAAAGTCACTCAAATGGTTTTCATTTCTAAGGTGGGACTAGAATTCTCAGGCTCCTAGTGATTGGCCCAAAATCATCCAGCATGCTTTCGTTCCTAAGGCGGGACTAGAATTCTCAGGCTCCTAGTGATTGGCCCAAAATCATCCAGCATGCTTTCATTCCTAAGGCGGGACTAGAACTCTCAGGCTCCTAGTGATTGGCCCAAAGTCACTCAAATGGTTTTCATTTCTAAGGTGGGACTAGAATTCTCAGGCTCCTAGTGATTGGCCCAAAGTCACTCAGATGGTTTTCATTTCTAAGGTGGGACTAGAATTCTCAGGCTCCTAGTGATTGGCCCAAAATCATCCAGCATGCTTTCGTTCCTAAGGCGGGACTAGAATTCCCAGGCTCCTAGTGATTGGCCCAAAATCATCCAGCATGCTTTCATTCCTAAGGCGGGACTAGAACTCTCAGGCTCCTAGTGATTGGCCCAAAGTCACTCAAATGGTTTTCATTTCTAAGGTGGGACTAGAATTCTCAGGCTCCTAATGATTGGCCCAAAATCATCCAGCATGCTTTCATTCCTAAAGTAGGACTAGAATTCTCAGGCTCCTAGTGATTGGCCCAAAGTTACTCAAATGGTTTTCATTTCTAAGGTGGGACTAGAATTCTCAGGCTCCTAGTGATTGGCCCAAAATCATCCAGCTGGCTTTTATACCTAAGGCAGAACTAGAGCTTCCTGTCTCCTGGTGATAGACCCAAAGTCACCCATCCAGCTTCCCTCCTTAATGTGACACTAAAATTCACTTGTCGACACCAAAGTGGCCCTCAAAATACAGGCATGTGCACCGACCACATGCCAGAGTATTTTTGTGCTGCTGCGGCTCCAGAACTGAAGTCCCGGCTAAGATCCGGACCCTGGAGAGCAGCCCCTCCCAGCTCACCTCTTTCTCTGCCTCTGAGTCCGAAGACGAGGGGGCTGCCTTGAGGTGCCCCTTCTTGCTCCTCCTGGGGGCTTCGCTCTCTGCGCTGCTGTCGCTCTCCACGCCCTCCGCCTCCTTCTCGGCTTTCTCCCGCTTCCGCTCCTTCTCCTCCCGCTCCTGTTCCCGCAACCGGCGCAGCTCCTGCTCCTGCTCCCGCTTCCGCTTCTCCTCTAGTTCTCGCCGGCGCTCCTCGTCCCGCCGTTTCCACTCGCTGATGCGGTCCACGTCGCTGTCGCTGCAGGTGGGGGGGGGGGCAGAAGAGAGAGAGACAGGAGGGAGAGTCCAAAGGCAGGGGGGAGTCTCAGCTGTTTTGCTTGCACGGAAGCTCAGCTCACGGCCCCCAATCCTCCCGGGACTTTGGAAAGTCCTGTCCTGATGGGGCTCCTGGCCAGTGTTGTGGCCTGCCAGCGGCCAGCGGATCTGGCGGCAGATTCAGACAGTGAGGAGGTTGGGGAGGAACCTGGGCCAGTCCTGGAGTCTGGGGAAGGCTCTGATGAGGGCTCTGTGTCAGAGGCAGAGATGGGGCTAGGGTCATCTGACAGTTATCAGCTGTCTTCGGAGTCGGAGCTCAGTGGGGAAGAAGAACAGCCGGAGCCTGTTCCCAGTGTGCGCATGCGCAGAGCTGCCAGAAGAAGGGAACACTAAGGAACAAAGATTGACTCGGGAGTAAAGGCTCAGGTGGATGGTGAATGGCCCCTCCCACAGGGAATAAAAGAGGAGCGAAAGGGAAGTGGGGTTTGCAGGAGACAATTAGTTCAATCCATGAGGGTGAAGGACTGTTCCTGACTTCTTGTCAAGTAACTGCTGCTACAGCATGGCGTTTGGAAGGTATCGGCCTGGCAACTCTCCAAGCCTGATTAAAGGTCTGCAGTTGTGAACTCTCTTGAAAGACTGTTGGCCCGGGACTTTGCTGCAAAGTGAACGAGAGGAATTCACGGTAACCTAATTCAAAGGGGTTTTATCGGGACGAGGAGTCGGCTTCGTGCTTTTGGGAAGCCGAGGTCAGAACAGCCAGCTTCCTGGGGGGGGGGGGGAAGGAGAGGGACACAAGGTCTGTATCTCTTACCTGTCGCTGCTGGAGGTGCTGGGAAGTCTCTCGAGTTTAGGTTTCCGGCCCCGGGGCTTGGGAGGCGGCTTTTCAGCAGCTGGGAGGGAAGGAAGGAGATGGTTAGGTTTGGAAAGAGGGAACTTTTGGAAGTGCAGCCCTCCTGAATCCAGGCCTCCCCATCCTCAGACAAAGCAGAGGACGAGTGTGGAGAGACAGAAACGCAGGAGGGAGGGAAGGGTCTGTTCACCATGAAGCAAACTAAGCAGGTGCTTAGGGCACCAGGCCCAAAGGGGCCCCCACAAAGTTGAGACTATGGCTTCGTTGGGACAGGAGCCACAAGGGAGAGGGGTGCCAAGGTTTGTCAGTGCTTAGGGCACCAGGGAACCTTAATCTGCCACTGGAGGGAGGAGGAGGAGGAGGAGAAGGAGGGGAGGAAGGAAGAGGGAGGAAGGCAAACAACGAAAAGAAATAATGAAGGGAGGGGAGGGAGGAAAAGAATGAAAGGAAGGAAGGAAGGAAGGAAGGAAGGAAGGAAGGAAGGAAGGAAGGAAGGAAGGAAGGAAGGAAGGAAGGAGAGGAAGAGGGAGGAAGGCAAACAACGAAAAGAAATAATGAAGGTAGGGGAGGGAGGAAAAGAATGAAAGAAAGGAAGGAAGGAAGGAAGGAAGGAAGGAAGGAAGGAAGGAAGGAAGGAAGGAGAGGAGGAAAGGAAGAGAGGAAGGAAAGGGAAGGAGGGAAGGAAAGAAAAAGGGAGGAGAGGGAGGATGGAAAGAAAAATGGAAAAGGAAAAGGAGAGAGGGAGGAAAGGAGGAAAGTAAAGGAAGGAAGCTGAGAGAAAGAAAGGAAGGAAAGAGAAGAGAGGGAGAAGGGAAGGAAGGAGATGGAGGAAGGAGGGAAAGAAAGGAAGGGAGACACCCCACGGCCCCATCAGCCCAGCCCTGGCAGCCACCTGGGCTCCTGACCTGGCTTCCTGCCACGGAGGGGCTTCTTGACGGATTCATCTGAGTTGGAGTCAGACTCGGACTTGGGAGTGAGTGGCCGGTTGCCCTCGCGGTTGTTGTCGTTGTCCTCCTCCTCCTCCTCTTCCTCCTCCTCCTCGGAATCTGCCTTGCTCTCCGAGTCGGAGGCCGATTCGATTTTCTGCTAACAGAGAAGCCGCCTTAGCACGCCAGAGGCAGCCGGATCACAGGCACCTTCCATCCTGCCAAATCATCTCCCTGACCAAAACCCAAAACCTGCCATTCCTGGATCTGGGGAAAGGGAGGTGGCTGTAATCCGCGCTACATCGTCCTTAACTTATGACCAAAATCGGGGGACAGAATGTCCATTGCTAAGCTAGGCAGTTGCTCAGTGAGTCATACCTCAATCTATAACTTGACGGGTTGTCCTCGGCTTACGGCCCCAATGGAGCCCAACGTGTCTGTCCCTAAAGCGGGGACGTTTGTTAAGTGAGCTTTGCCCCGTTTTACAACCTCCCTTCACAAACGCATTGCTTAACGACAAAGATGCTGATCTCCTATGTCATCATAAGTTGAGGGCTACCCATGTTTCCCCCCCCAAAAAGACCCCTGTCTTTTTTTTCTTTTGGGCCCCAAAATAAACACTAGGACTTATTTTCTGGGAGGGGTGTTGTCCCCCCCCCCACATTATGGGAGCCCTGCTGCTGTCAGGATTCCGGCAGTTCCCCCCATTTAAATCATGAGTCTTGAGCCAAACTTCTAAAACTTCAAAAGGATTGATTGGGAGTTAACATGTCCGGCACTGCCTGGGTGTAGCTGACTCTGAGGCACCTACAATTCATTGTCACCCTTGACCCTGCTTTTCCCTCCACCCCCTGGGTGTATCCTAATTCCTATCCTCCAATGGGACACCTCCATAGTCCAGAGTCATCCATCATGCTCTCCAGTTAGAATTTTGCCCTGGAGAAACTTCCGTCACCTAGTTACTATCTTTGAAAAACTATTTATGGAATGCACTTTCGGTTTTGCAAGCTGCTGCACTGCTTCTTCCCTCCTCCCTTTCTGTCGGCAACTCTGAAAAGACCGTAGAAATATTTTATGACTCGACAACTTCTTCCTCTTGCTGGCCGCGCAATGCGCCAGTGCGGCTGCCACAATTCAGGAGTGGCATTGCCCCACGTGCCTCGCACCAGCTTCCTTCAGGGCCTCCCCTGCCAGGCCATCCATGCCTCGACACCTGCCTTGGCTCTAAGGTACAGCAGTGCAGGACCTGTGGGGCAGCTCCACCTCCAACCCACCCCTCGCCTCGTGGCCACAGCACTGTGAACAATCGGATGA
Source organism: Hydrophis major (assembly GCA_033807585.1). Taxonomy (NCBI): domain Eukaryota; kingdom Metazoa; phylum Chordata; class Lepidosauria; order Squamata; family Elapidae; genus Hydrophis; species Hydrophis major. The sequence goes on from CM066328.1 coordinate 5,786,009, forward strand.
AACGGGCAGGCAGCCAATTGGGCAGGATCTTAAGGAGGACTTCTTTTGGGAGGTAAGGCTTATATTAGGCCAGGGGTCTCCAACCTTGGCTCCTGGAAGCCTGGCGGACTTCAACTCCCAGAGTTCCACAGCCTGGCTGTGGAATTCTGGGAGTTGAAGTCCGCCAGGCTTCCAGGGGCCAAGGTTGGAGACCCCTGTATTAGGCGCACGCTTAAAAACATGCCAGGTCTTATTTTCAGGATAGTTTTTAATTTGGGGAGGAAACGAGGTATCGACCTTGAAGACAAGATGTGCCGCTGTCAGGTGTGAAAGATCAATTCCGCACGTGAATGATACTAATTTGATTGTTAAAAGGCAATAAATTGGTAGGTCTAGCTTAACTTCTGTCCCTAAGAGATCGGTTGTTGAGGACTTACCTGGTTCCAGATGCAAATCAATTATGTCCCTAAAAAAAAGGTGTCTTTAAGCTATGGAAGGTCAACCTAGGGGATTCTAAGCCGATGAATCTTGTCCAGGCCAACGTTCCTCAACCTTTGCCAAGGGGAACGAAGCCAGGTTTTGTCCAACACAACGTGAACAAAATCGGTTTGGAGGCTGAGCGGCGGGATAGGTATAGTCAGGTGTGAAAGTTCAGGTGCACAAGCGGCCAGATAAGTGTTGCCAGGTGTAAACATTCAAACCCACAAGTGAAAGTTCAATTAAACTGATTTATGAGTAAAATGCCTATGCACAGGAAGGAATTTTCTCAGCTCATGGTTAGCCCTTGCTTGGAATTAGACACAAGTCCAGGGAATTCAAGGGAGATTGGACAGTTTGCATGTGGCTACGTAGGGATTCTAGGCTGCTGCCTCGCTTGACTGACCCCCCGTTTCTGCGACTCCTCCTGCAGTTTTGTTTTTCATATTGGTTACTAGCTTGATACCCGTGCTTTGCTACGAAACTTTGCTCTGTGGTCAAGCTTAGATTTTGGGGAGGAAAATAAGGGGGGAAAAAATTCTGCCTCTGCCTACCAGCCTCCATCAGTATTCCTCTGGCTAGCGTCCCATGAGTGTGTGAGTTGAAGGCTGTTTGGAAACTGAAACAGTATTTGCTGTGTGAGCAAGGAGACAGCAAGGAGTCTGGGCGTGGCTTTGCTCAACTGTTCTGTACTAAAGCTGCTTGGTGCTGCTGTGAAAGTAAAACGGAAACTCCTCTCCTCTGCTTGTGTTTTGCCTTTGGAAGAGATTTCTTTTCAGGTGGGGAGGGGGAGTAGAACTCTTTAGCATCAGAGCGTGTTAATAATAATCATATAGGAAATACTCTAAATGCTCTGGATGGTCATTTCGAAAAATTCTTTCTTACTGAGCCCCTAGAAGCCAAGAGGAACATACGTGCCAAATGTCAAGTTTGTAGGCTTTACGGTTCTGGACATTTTGTGATGATGCGTGAGGGGTATTTTGTTTTTATATATATATAGATGTTATTATAATATTGTATTGTGTTGCGTTGCGTTGCGTTGCATTGATTGCATTGCATTGCATTGCAACGTAACGTAACATAACGTAACATAATCAATTCTAAATCAACTTTGGAATCCCAGAGATAATCAACTTTTCTAAGAGATTTGGAAATCCTCTTACCTTTTTCTTCCACCCTCCGGCAGGTGCCCGTCGTGTAGCTCTGGCAGGTGTTTTTTTCTCTGGAGTGAAGTCCTACGTTAGGAGACACGGAATTGGCACTGAAGGCTCCTCAGTTCCAAAATATTCCCACCACCCCGTCCCCAACATTAAGGACATTAAGTAGAAGGAGGAACATTTTAATGAAATATTGAGCTATAATATGTGATGTGGGGGGGGAGGGAATAATTATGGAAAATGGGGCTCCCATAAGAGTATGTGATTTAATTGAAAAGCAATGAGTTAAATGTTTAAGATATGAATATGAATATGAATGAATAGATTTGTATTATTTTTGATAATATAGTATAATTTTAAAATGTACCAGACAGAATCCCAATGTATGTTATGTGTTTTATATGAAGTATTATAAATATAGGGGAAAGAGATAAAGGCATCATACTCCATTTAGTGTACAGGAGAAATATTTCTTTCTTTTTTTTTAAAGAAGAAAAATAAATGGTTGGCTGGAATAGAACAAAGAATAATAAATATTATGATATGAATTGAGAGGAGATAAATAAAATAAAATAAAATTGAGAAAATTTAAAGGAGAGAAGTTATATAGAAAATTGAAAATGTTGATAAGATATGAAATGGTATGTAAAATGAATATGAATTTGAATTTGTGTCTGTACCAAGAGTTTTAACCCGGGACTAAGCAACTTTCAGAAAAGAGATTTTTTTTATGCTTTTATGTTTTGTGTTTATGTGTATTTATGTATTGTGTGTTTTGAGAATAAAACTTGTTTTTTTTTTTAAAAAAAAACACATTAAGGAGAATGAAGTTCTCTCTTTCAAACATATAATAAGTAGTCTGTGAGTTATGACTGCAAGGGGGCCAGAATTTTTTTGCTGCTAAAAGGTGGTGGTTTGGTGAGCTGCCCCCGTGTCTTCCATCTACACTTCCTCTCTCCTTCCCCAACCCTGCGTTGCAGGTGGTTAGAATGCAGCATTGCAGGCTGATTCTGTCCACTGCCAGGAGTTCGATCCTGACCAGCTCAAGGTGGACTCAGCCTTCCGTCCTTCCAAGGGGGGTAAAATGAGGACACCCAGATCGTTGGGGGCCAAGAGGCTGACTCCGTAAACCACTTAGACAGAGCCGCCAAGCGCTATCAAGCAGTATGTAAGTGCCTTAAGGCACTATTGCTGTTGCTCCACCCTCACTAAAATAACTCCGCAGGTCAGACGTAAATACCTTCTACCCACACAAACCCGACCTGGTCACTGTATTTCTCCGATTCAGAAGAGCTTTCCGAGTTTTCCTCCTCCGTCGCGGAAGGGCTGGCTTGCTCAAGGTCACTTGAAGATTTCCTGGGTCGTTTTGCAACCGGCATCTACAACAGGAGCAGGGGAATAAAATCAGACGGGGCATCAGAGACGGCCTAAGGGATGCATTTCCTTTACTTATTAGATAACCTTGATTGTTCCTTTTTTTCTGTGAACACACTGGCCGCACATGAAAGAACGGGACGGTGGCCTCGAACCCACGCCTTCACCTCAACAATTAGGAGGCTGTGATTTTGCTATTTCTCTTTCTGGGCACAAGGAGAATTTATCTGCTGAACAAAACTCTGCATTGGCGACAGGAAAGGCATCTGGCCAGTAAGAACTTTGCCACCTCCATTCATTGTCCAGACTCCACCCCGCAAAGAAATTATGGGGTCGTTAAAAGAGGACGATGATGACTGGCACATATTAAAAAATGAAATTCTGAGAGTTGCTTTCAAAATACACACACACACACAAATACAGGTAATCCTCAACTTACAACAGTTCATTTTAGTCACCAGTCGAAGTTAGGACACCAAAAAAAGGGACTTATGGCCGTTTTTCACACTTATGACCATTGCAGCATCCCCGTGATTTACACATTTGGATGCTTAAAACAACTGACTCATATTTACGATGGTTTTGGGGTCCTGGGGTCACGTGATCCCTTTTTGCAACCTTCTGATCAGGAAAGTCAAGCGGGAAACCAGATTAATGACCGTGTTAGTAACTTAAAAGCTGCAGTGATTTACTTAACGGCTGAGGTCAGAAAATGGGGCAAAACTCACTTCACCAATTTCTCTCTCAGCATAAATTTTCATAAGATAAAATAGCACAAACATAAAATAACATAAACATTGGGCTCAATTGTGTTCGTACCAGCTGGGCCTTCTACTCTGAGCAGAGCCCAAAACAGAAATGCCAATTATTTGGCTATATTGGGTAGTCCTCAACTTACGACTACAATGGAGCGCAAAATTTCCATGGCCAAGCGAGAGAGACGTTAAGGGAGTTTTGCCCCGCTGTATGACCTTTCTCCCACAGAATCCCTGCAGTTGTTAAGTGAGCAATATGGTTGGTTAAGGGAACCTGGTGTCAGGTTTCCAAGTGATGAAATCCATTTTCAAAAAAAGAAAAAAGCAAAGTCCGTCTTCCAAAACCATTTCTTTTATTTCGGAAAGCATCACATTGGCAAAAGTCTGCGGTAATTCCGGATCTGACACAACCCGGAATTACCCCACATAATCTTGGAAGTTAGAAACAGCCCCCCAAAAGTCACATTCCCCAATAGAAGGAAATCAACGTTTGCCTGGTGTCATCAACCTCCACCTCCAGCTCTCAGCAGAGTCAGCGTTTGTTCCCACGGGAAGAAGAACCGCCTAGCCTAAACAACTGTATCTCTGCTCCTCCCACCTTAGGAATGTGGCGAGCCCAAAACCCTTCTCCCCCCACCATAACCAGAAAAAAGAAAGAAAAGGAATATATAAAAAGGCTAAACAAAATGGCTACACATATGTCAATTTTTGGGCGCGACACCTGGCTTCCCCATGGACTTTGCTTGTTAGAAAGTCTCAAAAGCGGATCTCACGTGACCTCAGGACACTGCGACTGTCCTAAAGGCGAGTCAGTTGCCAAGCATCCGAATTTCAATCCCGTGACCGTGGGGAGGTGGCAATGGTCGTAAGCGTGAAAACGGCCATCAGACGCTTCCCCCCCCCAGTGGTGCTAGAACGTCGAACGGCCGCGAAACGGACAATCGTTAAGTTGGAGGTCTACCTGTATATGCTGGTCCAATCAGGATGGATTCTGCGTGGCGTACTTACTTTGTGTGGAGGAACCAGCTGGAGGCGAAGTGTGTCAGAAAGACATAATTAAAATCCCCCCCTCCCGGGGGACGGTCCCAAACAAATATTCTCACCCCGGGAGGATTAAAAAAAAAAGGCATTGCAAAGCCCCAAAGCCAAGAGGTTGGGTGTTTTAGAAAACCCAGGAGCCATGGGAGCTGAGCCAATCTCCAGGGGAAGGAATTCCAGAAAAGGCCATTCGGCAACCGGGTAGGCCTTACTTGGGCCTGGAGATGAGGAGGCTTCCATGGGTCAAAGAAATCTCATTTTTCCAAATGTTAACAGATGAGCAAAAACCTCTGGGAGGAGGAATTTCCCCGCAAAGGCCCAGGAGGTGAACCAAACAGGGCATTCAAGGTGATAAACCAGGATCTCAAATTGCACCCAGAGGCAAACTGTGTGGTTCTCCAAGCAGCAGAATGAAGCAGCTTTAAACAACTTCTTCCTTCTTCTTTAAATGACCCCATAATCCTTTGCGGGGTGGAGTCCGGGCAACTGAACGGAGCTACAGTGTTTTTACTGGCCAGATGCCTTTCCTATCTCCAGGACAGAGTTTTGTTCGGCAGATATATTCTCATTGTGCCCAGAGAGAGAAATATCTGCCTCTACCTAGGATCGAAATCACAGCCTCCCGATTGTGAGGTGAGAGCTCCCACTCTAGGCCACCGCGCCACTCAAGCAAGCTTTAAACTTGATGGTAAAAAATTACTATTGTTGTAACAGAATTGTTCAACTCGGGAGTATCCTTACCGGGTTTCAGTTGTCTCAACTACTAACTTCCATGGTTTTAATTCTAATGTCACTTTTCTGGGTCTCACCCCATATTTAAGAGGGGAAGGGGTACGTGCGTAACAGAGGTGATATTCAGCAGGTTCTGATTGGTTCTGGAGAACTGCTGGTGTAAATTTGGAGCAGTTGGGAGAACCGGCCAATCCCACCTCTGACTGGCCCCGCCAATCCCATCAATTATCTGCCTCCCATTGAGTCCCAGCTGATCGGCTGGGTCTCCTTTGGCTGCCCTGCCCAGGAGAACGGAACTGGAAAGCAGGTTAGTACGGTGGGGAGGGAAATGGGAATTTTGCAGTAACTTTCCTCTGCCATGCCCACCAAGCCAAGCCACGCGCACAGAACCGGTAGTTTAAAAAAAAAACTGAATCCCACCACTGATGCGTAAGTGCATTAATGTGCCTATGTCACTCAACCCAATATAGCACAACCAACACAAGCCCTAAATAGAATTACGCACTGCCCAACATCGAGAATAACTCAGAAACCACAAATAGACTACCACGATCAAGTGGAATTGGCCTAGCACACTAGCCGATGAAAGCCCTCAAAACATCTCAGGCAGACCAAAAGATCCAGCAACCCCAGATTTTTTATTTTTTATTTTAAAAAGGAGTCACCTACAACAATGTTAAGGATTGCAATGGTCACTCTGTAGGACAAGCAAGCAGAAGACATCTGTGAATACCAATGGGCGGTCAGAAGGCAGGACAACCTTTTTCATTTTACAATCGATAAGACAGATTTAACCATAATTTTGATTGGAAACTGTGACCATCTAAGACAAGGGTGTCCAACCTTGGCAACGTTAAGACTTGTGGACTTCAACTCCCAGAATTCCTCAGCCAGCTGGCTGAGGAATTCTGGGAGTTGAAGTCCACAAGTCTTAACGTTGCCAAGGTTGGACACCCCTGATCGAAGACCAGGCCAAGTCCAAAAAAACGCCAGGGGGATTTCTACAGGCCTCGCACTCTGACGAATCAGCCATCAACGGACACGTAGACATTAATGTCTATAGACTAGCAAGAGAGACAAGAATCGACCAGCCAAAAAGGACATAAAAAGACTCCAGCATTTCTCCACCAGGAATTGGCAGGCAGGTCAGCAGGGATTTAACTCCTCACATCCTGGACATAAACGGTTTCAACTCCTCCTCTCAAAATGATGCTGAAGAGCTGGGGTTGCCAACCTTTTGGACCTCAGGGACCACCAAACTCATCATTTTAAATCTCGTGGACCAGGATTGTGGGATTTTCCTGGGAAAATCCCCCAAAAAGTCTGCAGGAAAATTCCCCACCCCGTTTTCCTACTGATCGGTCTTTATTTTGGGATCGCAGAATACCGTCTCCAACTCTTTTCTCAGGGGGAGGGAGAGAGAGAGAGAGAGAGAGAGAGAGAGAGACTTTTGGCTTCATGCAAGGAAAGCAGGAGAAGCAGCAGAAGCCTTTCTTTCTCTCCCCCCAAACTCTGCCAGAAAGGAGTCTTTGTGAGACTTGTTGCATTGGCACAGCCTCTTGGAGCAGGAGGCCTTGCAGGGATCCCAAAGACTCACTTCTAGTGGAGTTTGGGGGAGAGAAAGAAAGACTTCTGCTGCTTTCCTTGCGTGCAGCCAAAAGTAGAAGAAGAAAGAAGCGGAAAAAAGCAGCCCGGTGGTTGCTTCTCATCGCTCCTTATCACCCCTCCCCTCCCCACTTGTGACTGCAACTTTGTCGCTTGTATTCTTACGATTTTTATTGACTGTTTCCTAGCATGATTTGATTGCTTATTGTACCCTATGGCTATCATTAAGTGTTGTATCAGATGATTCTTGACTCTTGACGAATGTCTCTTTTCTTTTAGGTACACTGAGAGCATTTGCACCAAGCCAAATTCCTTGGGTGTCCAACCACATTTGGCCAATAAAAGAATTCTATTCTATTCTAACTTACAGTCAAGTAAGTGACGCCCCCATCAAGAAACTGCCGAAGAGCCATCAATAAACAGCCCAACCAAAGAACATCTAAGACTGCCCCAAGCCATACAGGCAGGCAAGATGCCAGAATATATACTGAGAGAAAACAGCACTCCTTACTAGTATTGATGATGTTACCCAGTTGGATCTTGAAACGTCTGCAAGGATACAAGGAAGCTCAGAGACCACCAAGGATCCCTCCTGTCAACCCTGAGCTACAAATATTCTCCTTTAACACTTTTTTTCCCCCATCTTGCTCATTTGAAATGGATATTTTTGCTTGACAAAACAAAGCAAATGAACAGTAAGAATTACATGGGTGAACCAACTGGCACCCATAACTGCCTAATACCGACTTCCTGGACCAACTGAAGCTTCCAGCTAGGGCCGTCCCATGTACAGTAGTCTACCCAAGAGATGACCAAGGAGGGACAGAAAGCAAGATGCCTGCTTCCAGGGTGGAGATGAGCAAAGGCCTAATACAAGTCCAGACCCCGACAAAAAAAATAAAATAAATGAAAACATTTTCATACTCATTGGGGAAGCATGGTCCCTCCCTTTAGAATTCAAAATGGACCTTCTCTGAATTTGGAAGGTTTTAAATACACCAAAGTGCAAGTTAGTCCTCAACTTACGACCGCAATGGGCATTGCTAAGCGATGTGAAGTGAGTCACTCGCAATTTGACGACCTTTTTCGTTGTGGTTGTTCAAGCAAATCGCATTGTTTGGAAACAAACCCCCAGTTTCCTCCCACTGACTTTAAGCTTCTTCTTCGAAGTTGGCTGGGAAAAGTTGCAAAGAGCGATCGTGTGACTTCAGGATGTTACAATGGTTTACAAGTCCGCGAAGGATGCCGGATTTCGACCCCGTGACCGCGGGATACACCGCGACGGTCGTCAAGTGTGAGGACCGCCTGTAAATCGCTTTTTTTTCCCCCCCCCCAGCGCCGTTTCCAATGGTCGTAAGCCGAGGACTACCAGCTCTTTGTTCATCCCCATCCAGACCGTACTAGCTCCCAAGTTCTCAACCCCAACTCAGGTTTGGCCTGGGATCAAGATGTAAAAAAAAACCCCATCAATGGTGCTGACGCTCCCAATCGGCACCATCGGGAAAATGGCTCACTTTTGCGGCTAACGATTTCCTTTTCATGCTGCTGTGATCGCTTCCTTTGTCCGACTCTTCGCTCTCCGCCTTCTCCACCGTCATCCCTGCTCCACCGGCACCTGCGGTTGGGGTCGGGCCTTCCTCTCCAGGGACGTCGCTTCCTCCTCCCCCCCCTCCGACGGGGTCGATGTCCCCAACTTCGCTGTCGGAGGAGCTCGGTGGCTATAAGGGTAAGGGAGGAGAGAAAGGGACCAAAGAGAGGAGAGAAAGCGACCAAAGGAGAGTTAGGAACCGGAAAAGTAGCAACGGGAGGCTTCTGGACATCTGAAAGGAGGAATTCAATGTCAAGATCCTGGCAAAGGAGAAGTAGATGCATGACAAGCAGCTGGAGGTGTTGTGGAATGTTTTTCAAACTTGGCAAGTTCAAAGTGTGTGGGGCATCTACTCCTAGAATTCCTCAACCAGCATCTGTGGATTTTCAGAATTCTCCAACCAGCATGTGTGACCTTCAACTCCCAGGAATTCCTTGGCTAGGAAGGTCCCTTCCTCCCAGAATTCTGTACCTGGGATGTTTGGACTTCAACTCCCAGAATTCCTTGGCTAGGAAGTTCCCTTCAACTCCCAGAGTTCCCTGGCTAGGAAATTCCCTTCAACTCCCAGAATTCCCTGGCTAGGAAGTTCCCTTCAACTCCCAGAATTCTGTACCTGGGATGTTTGGACTTCAACTCCCAGAATTCCTTGGCTAGGAAGTTCCCTTCAACTCCCAGAATTCTGTACCTGGGATGTTTGAACTTCAACTCCCAGAATTCCTTGGCTGGGAAGTTCCCTTCAACTCCCAGAATTCCCTAGCTAGGAAGTTCCCTTCAACTCCCAGAATTCTGTACCTGGGATGTTTGAACTTCAACTCCCGAAATTCCTTGGCTAGGAAGTTCCCTTCAACTCCCAGAATTCTGTACCAGGGATGTTTGGACTTCAACTCCGGAATTCCTTGGCTAGGAAGTTCCCTTCAACTCCCAGAATTCTGTACCTGGGATGTTTGGACTTCAACTCCCGGAATTCCTTGGCTAGGAAGTTCCCTTCAACTCCCAGAATTCCTTGGCTAGGAAGTTCCCTTCAACTCCCAGAATTCCGTACCTGGGATCTTTGGACTTCAACTCCCGGAATTCCTTGGCTAGGAAGTTCCCTTCAACTCCCAGAATTCCTTGGCTAGGAAGTTCCCTTCAACTCCCAGAATTCCGTACCTGGGATCTTTGGACTTCAACTCCCGGAATTCCTTGGCTAGGAAGTTCCCTTCAACTCCCGGAATTCCTTGGCTAGGAAGGTCCCTTCAACTCCCAGAATTCTGTACCTGGGATGTTTGGACTTCAACTCCCAGAATTCCTTGGCTAGGAACTTCCCTTCAACTCCCAGAGTTCCCTGCTAGGAAGGTCCTTTCAACTCCCAGAATTCTGTACCTGGGATGTTTGGACTTCAACTCCCAGAATTCCTTGGCTAGGAAGGTCCTTTCAACTCCCAGAATTCTGTACCTGGGATGTTTGGACTTCAACTCCCGGAATTCCTTGGCTAGGAAGTTCCCTTCAACTCCCAGAATTCCTTGGCTAGGAAGTTCCCTTCAACTCCCAGAGTTCCCTGCTAGGAAGGTCCTTTTAACTCCCAGAATTCTGTACCTGGGATGTTTGGACTTCAACTCCCGAAATTCCCTGGCTAGGAAGGTCCCTTCAACTCCCAGAATTCTGTACCTGGGATCTTTGGACTTCAACTCCCGGAATTCCTTGGCTAGGAAGTTCCCTTCAACTCCCGGAATTCCTTGGCTAGGAACTTCCCTTCAACTCCCAGAGTTCCCTGCTAGGAAGGTCCTTTCAACTCCCAGAATTCTGTACCTGGGATGTTTGGACTTCAACTCCCAGAATTCCTTGGCTAGGAAGTTCCCTTCAACTCCCAGAGTTCCCTGGCTAGGAAGTTCCCTTCAACTCCCAGAATTCCTTGGCTAGGAAATTTCCTTCAACTCCCAGAGTTCCCTGGCTAGGAAGGTCCCTTCAAGTCCCAGAATTCTGTACCTGGGATGTTTGGACTTCAACTCCCAGAATTCCTTGGCTAGGAAGTTCCCTTCAACTCCCAGAATTCCCTGGCTAGGAAGTTTCCTTCAACTCCCAGAATTCTGTACCTGGGATGTTTGGACTTCAACTCCCAGAATTCCTTGGCTAGGAAATTCCCTTCAACTCCCAGAGTTCCCTGGCTAGGAAGGTCCCTTCAAGTCCCAGAATTCTGTACCTGGGATGTTTGGACTTCAACTCCCAGAATTCCCCAGCCAGAATGTCCCACAGTCCAGCCCTTTGCTATAGAGACCCTGCTGCAAAAACCGGCCACCTGAGGTCAAAACAGAGGTGCATCAAAATGCATCATGTCCGACTCACCGGAGGCGCACTGTAGCTGGCGTGAGGGTTGTTCTGGATTTCCCACAATCCTTCATTGAAACCTTTCCGTTTGTTGGGCTTCCCGTATTTGTCCTTGTACTTCTCATAAGGGAAGAGGTCCTTGGGGCCCAAAAACGCCCTGCGGGATATGGACAAGAGCAAAGAAGAAATGGAAGGGTTTGGAGAGAAAAGGACGGTAAATCCCACACGGCTTAGGCTGCCGACACACCCAACAGAACTTCCCAAAGTTGGCAACTTACGTCTCGTGGGTTCCGAAAAAGAATATAGGATACTTGTTGGGAGGAGGCTTCACGGCCCCATCAATGATGTCGTCAATCTGGAAAGAAGAGGGAGACAAAAGTCAATAAAAATTGGAGGAGGAAATGAAAGACCGGCCAAAATTCAAGCAGGAACCAGCCCCAGCATCATGGCTAATAGTGTCACACAAGAATCACACAGGTTGATTCCCACAGCCTGAGAGATGAAAAGGGAAATGGACACTATGCAGGTAAGTCCTTGCTTCACAACCATAACTGGGACCGGAAACTCTGATGACCGTCTCAGTTGGCTTCTGACCACACTTGGAATACTGCATCCAGTTACGGTCGCCATCATATAAAAGAGATGTTGAGACAGACAGACAATGTGATGTCCCGGGGCATGACACAAAAATAACCAAGTCACAAAAATGGGGGAAAAAGTCCCTTTAATGCCTCCAACTTGGCCCCAATGTCCAATTCTCCTCAGCAGGAGATCAAACTCTTAAAGAAAACAGTTGACGGAGGGAGCAAATGCAGTCCGAACCCAAAGTGATGTTAATTCGAAATAAAAAAGCCAACCCAAACCACACTGAAGGAATTACTATGGCAGGCAAAGGATGATTAATTGCAGGCTTCTACCAGATAACGCAGCAACCACAGTTGGGAGGAAGCCAGAACACAGATAAGCTCTGACAAGAATGCACGCTTTGCTTCCTCCAGCACTTCTGCCATGCACAGCTTGTCCTTTTCACCAGTCCTCCCAGCTGCAGCCCATGAAGGGGATCAGGGCCCCTTCCTCCCCCCGTAGGCCACGCCACTCACGTTGCTCCCTTCTCCGTTCCTCCCTGCATGCCCTAGGATGAAGAGGGGGTGGGCCTGGGTCTTCCTCAGAATGCCCAGCCGGCCTGTGTCCTTCCCCAGTTTCCTCCACAATCACTGGAGCCACACTCCCATTCCCTGTCCGCTGTTCCATCTCTCCCTTGGAGTCAGATTCCAACAGGGGCACGATAGATAAAGATAAATTCCTGTTAAAAACAGGGTGCCCAGAACTGAGCAGAGAATTTGGTCTTCAAACAGGAGTCCCAACCTTTGGGCTGCAGGCGACTACCTGCCTGCGACCTAGTCACAACTGGGCCGCACCGATGGGCAACTGGTGTGCGCATAGTCCCATTCGCACAAGCGTCGTGAGCACTCTTGGCTCACACACATGCCTGCCCCTCCCACACAACCAACTCCTCTTACCCCCCGCCCCCCACTCGGGGCCGCCAACCTGGAAAAGTTGGGGAACCCTGCCTTAGAAATAAACCTTCTTTGGGATGAGTCTCGTCTGACAGCGGTTCTTGTATCCAGTTATACAAACAGGACCTACAAGTCTCCGAGACTGGAATCGCTAACGCCGAAATGTGTTTCTTTACAAGGATGCACAGATTAAGAGCAGCCTTGCCAGGGCAGGAATACAAAGGAATAATTCCATAGCTCCTGTTGCACTGTTTATGCAAGGAAATTATCAAATCTAGGAACGAGCAGGGGTGGGATTCAGCGGGTTTGGATGAACCAGATGTTCAATTTGTATCTGGTTTGCCGAATTGGTAGTTGAGCCGACTGGCTGGCCCCGCCCACCCTGCCCCTCCCCTCCCAGGCGTCTCCATGCAGCCTATTTCGGATGCAGGTAAGCGCAGTCTGGAGGGAGGTTCTGGGAGGGCAGAAAATGGGCCTTCTCGAAGTGCAGAAACAGGCCTATTTCCGGCTTTCGGCGAGCCTCCAGTGCTTGGGGGAGGCCATTTTAGCCCTCCCAGAAGCCCAAGGGAAGCCTCCGGACTCTGGGGAAGATGAAACACAGCCCTCCTGGAAGTTCTGGTAGGCCACGCCCACCCAGCAACCAGGCAGAGAACTGGTGGCTGGGATTTTCGAATCCCCTCCCTGGGGGAAACGGGACCACCTTTCCCAATTCCCTGGGAAAACAGCAACTGGGGATACCATATAATTCAGGAGTCCCGGAACTTGGCAACTTTTAAGACTTGTGGACTTCAACTCCCAGAATTCTCCAACCAGGAAAATTCTGGGAGTTGGAAGTCTACAAGTCTTCAAGTTGCCAACTTTGGAGATCTCGGCCATAACTGCGCGCCAATTTCCAAAGCAATTTAAAAGCAAGCGTGCAAAGTTTGCAAGAATGGCACTTAGCTCGATGGAGGAGAAGGGTCTTCTCCAAGACTAACGACAGGCAGTCCTCAGCTTACGACCGCAATCGGGACCAGAATCTTGGTTGCTAAGCAAAGCAGCCATTCAGTGAGTTGCGCCTGACTGTAGGACCATTTTTTGGGGTCACGGTTGTTCAATGAATCCCTTAAGTGAGCAGCACGGTTGTAAAGTGAATCTGGCTTCCCCCATTGCTTGCCAGAAGGTTGCAAAAGGGGTCCCCACATGGCCCAGGGACGCTGCAACCATCACAGGAGTCACTTGCTAAGTGGCTCTTGATCCTGTGACCACAGGAATGCTACAATGGCCGTTAAGGGTGAAAATCTGTCCCCTTTTTTTCCCCTCCTTGGTTCCAGGTTGCTTCTCTCTCCTTGACATGTTTTCATCCGTGGCTTCTTGTCCTGCCCTCAGGGGCTTTGGAGAATAGACTGACCCCTTCCTCCTCTTTTGCGGGCAGCCCCTCAAGAAACATGCTCCCGCTCAGGTGGGGAGAAAGAGCATTAAGAAACTTTGTAACACTGCCAACTAGAGGCTTGAAAGTATCTTTATGTGAATTGGAGAGAATTGCAAAAAGACCTCATCTCAAGGACTTTTTAATGTGATAAGATAGAGGGAGAGCACAGCAAAATATTATTGCAGGTGCTTTCCTGGACTGTTATCAACAACACTTGAGGTTTGGCTTTGAAGCTGCTGGAGAAGAGAGTCATAACAAGAGCCTTGGATAAATAACAAAGTGCAGTGTGTTTTCTTATATATACCCCATTCGCTAGCCTTTTTCTAAATTTTAATTTTAGTAATATTTTTATTTTTGCCTTTTATTTTAAAGGGAAAGCCTCAGAGTTTTTTCTTTTTTCTTTTTTCTTTTTCTTTTCTTTTTTATTGGGACTTTTTTGCTTTTCATATTTATGTTTTTGGACTACTTTGTTGTTGAGGTTGTTTTTTTTTTGTTTTTTTTTTGGATTATTGAGACTTTTTAATTGGATTAAGGTGTGAAGAATCTGAAGGAACTTTTTGTTGTTGTTTTTTTCTCTTTTTGCTTTTTCTTTTTTCCTTTTTCTTTTGCTCCTAATCAATATTATTATTTTTGGATTTGTTTGTTTTTTCCTTTCTATTTTTTCCTTTTTTATGGTGGACTATCTCTTAATTGGATTAGGGTCTAGAAGAACCTGAAGATCTTTCTTCTTCCTTTTTCCCTGTTTTTTCTTTGGTTTCGTGTTTTTTACTATTGGAGTTCTCCATTTTGGATTATAATTGGCTGCTCTACCAGTTGGATTAAAAGTCAAGAAGAATTTGAAGTTTTGGAAACATTGAAATGAGCAGGAAACCAATACCATCTGGCATTTCTGCTTCTACCTCTGCTTCCCCACCAGCTGGAGGACAACGTTTAATTCAGACAATGTTGAAGCAAGATAAGGAACAAGAAAAGATAACTTTACAGATGATTATGCAAGGAATCCAAGATCTCAAGACAAAATCAGATATCATTGAACAAAGAACAGGAAATATTGAACAAAGAACAGAAAATATTGAACAAAGAATAGAAAATATTGAACAAAGAGCAGAAAATATTGAACAAAGAATAGAGAAGACTGATGAAAAAGTGGAAAATATTAAACAAATGATGGTTAAATATGAGGAGAGATTCCAAAAAATTGAGGAAGAAGGAAAACAAAGAGAGAAGAAGATTGGAAATATTGACAGCAGACTAACAGCGGTTGAACAAGAAAAAGGTGGGATGTTGAGGTGGGAGATGGAAAGGTCAGAATTTTACCTCAGATTTCAAAATATAGAAGAGGAAAAAGGAGAAAATTTGGCAGCGGTAATGATAGAAATTTTGGCAGATGCTTTGGAAATTACAGAGGAAAAGATGATGGATGGAATAGATGAGATATATCGAGTCTATACAAGATATGCGATGAGAAATAAATTACCCAGGGAAGTCCATATTAGATTTACCAAAAAATCCATTAAAACACAAATATTACAAGTAGTAAGAGAGAAAACACTGAAATACAAGGGTAAAGAGGTTGTGGTTTTAAAACAAATACCCAGAAGAGTGAGAGAGATGAGAAGAGAATATCGATTTCTGACCAAAATACTATTGGAAAACGAAGTGAATTATAGATGGCTGATTCCAGAAGGACTAGTGTTTGGGTGGCAAGAGCAAAGATATAGAATTGATTCAATTGAGAAAGCAGAACTTTTTCATGCAGAATTCTTTGGAGGAAGAAGAGAGGAAGCAGAGAAAGAGGCTTTATCAATTGAGTTTCAAGATGAACAACTGGAGACTGAAAAAGAGAAAGCAGCAGCAGGGGGACAGATGGATAATAAAGAACAGCGTGAAGTGAGATCCACGAGAGCTGTTAGACCTAAATATAAAGCATAATCATGGAGGAAAAAAAACTGATTACAATGAATATAAATGGACTTAATTCAGCTGTTAAAAGAAGGAAAACTTTTCATAAATTAGAGAAATTAAAATTTGATATAATTTGTTTACAAGAAGTTCACATTAAAAAACAACATGAACAATTGTTATTACAGCCAAAATTAGGGAAAATATTTACTTCTTTGACTCAATGTAAGAAAAGAGGTGTGGTTTTATACATTAAAGAGGCTATTCCAGCAAAATTGATTTACTCGGATGAAGATGGAAGAGTATTAATGGTAGAAATAATGGACAATAATATAAAAATACTCTTGATTGCAATTTATGCTCCGAATGATAAACAAGAAGAGTTTTATAAAAAGCTACACATGAAAATAATTGGACTGGACTATGTTAATATAATTATGATGGGAGATTTTAATGGAATTGTGGACAATAAACTGGACTATATAGCAACAACAACAAAGCAAAATAGAAAGGCTCTCCCAAGGTCCTTTTTTAAAATGACAGATGAATTAACTTTAAAAGATATTTGGAGAGAAAGAAATGTTAAAGCTAAACAATATACTTTTTATTCAAATAGACATTTATCATGGTCCAGATTAGATATGATTTGGATCTCAACAGAACTAATATCTAATATTAAAGAAACAAATATTGAAACAAGTACCTGGGCAGATCATAGCCCAATGACAATTAAATGGAAGGGACAAAAAAAAAGATCGAGATGGACATTAAATAATACTATTTTAAAGGAGAAAGATTTTACACAATGGATGGAGAAGGAATTGGCTTTTTTCTTCAGAGAAAATAAAAGAGAAGATACTTCAACGCAAAATGTGTGGGACACAATGAAGGCATACGCTAGAGGTTTGATATTAGATTATACAAGAAAAAAGAATATTAGGAAAAGGCAAGCTTCTAAGGCCTTGGAAGATGAGTATAAAATTCTTGAAAAAGAATTACAGAAAATGCCACAGAAAAAGGATATTAAATTGAAGCTGGATGTAATCAAACATAAAATGGAATTAATAGAGAAAGAAGAACTGGCACAGAAAATTAGAAACTCTAAACAGAATTATTTTGAAGATGCAAATAAACCAGGTAGATGGCTAGCATATAAATTGAGAAAAGAGAAGGAATCAAGAAAAATATTGAAGTTAATAGATGAACAAGGCCAAGTTTGTTATGGGAATAAGGAGAAAAAAGAAATTATTTGAGATTTTTATGGGCAATTATATAAACAGGAGAATATTGATGAAGAAAAAGTCAAACAGTATTTACAGGAAGCTAAGTTACCAAAGATACCTAAAGAGACTGAAGAAATGCTAGAAAGCAATATAACAATGATGGAACTAAATGAAGCATTTAAGAGACAAAATAATGGGAAAGCTCCGGGTCCAGATGGGCTTCCAGTAGAATTTTATAAAACATTTCAAGAATTATTGAGCATCCCATTGTTAGAAGTTATGAATGAAGTTATGTTAAAAAAGATGATACCTAAAACATGGTCAGAGGCTTATATTACACTCATACCAAAGGAAGAGACTGACCCATTGCAAATTAAGAATTATAGACCTATTTCTTTATTGAATGCAGACTATAAAATCTTTGCTTCAATCTTAGCAGAAAGACTTAAAAAATATTTAAATAATTTTATTCACTCAGATCAAAATGGATTTCTGCCAAAGAGACAAATTAGAGACAATATGAGAGTAATCTTGGACACTTTGGAATACTATGAGGCTCATCCTGAAAAGCAAATGGCTTTGATATTCCTAGATGCTCAAAAAGCATTTGACAACGTGAACTGGAGATTTATGTTATTATTATTGGAGCAGATGGGTTTCGCTAAAAAATTTATTCAAGCAATAGAAGCTATATATAATAAACAGACAGCAAGGGTAATGATGGAGGGGGAACTTACAGATTTTATTAATATAAGGAAAGGCACAAGACAAGGATGCCCCCTATCTCCTTTGCTATTTGTGTTGACCTTGGAAGTGTTGAATAGAAATATTAGGGATGATAAAAGCATAAAAGGAATGAAAATTAAGAAGGAAGAATTTAAGCTACAAGCTTTTGCTGATGACTTAGCTTTTATTTTGGAAGATCCGCTAGAAACAGCTCCAAAGTTACTGGAAAGGATAGAGGCATATGGAGAGGTGGCTGGTTTGAAAATAAATAAAGACAAAACAAAGATTTTGACAAAGAATATGCTATTGAGACAGAGAGAAGAATTGGCAGATCTTTTGAAAATTCAAGTTACAAATAAGGTTAAGTATCTGGGGATATATTTGACAACAAGATGTAGCACATTAAAGGAGAATAATTATATTAAACTTAAACAACAGATAACTACAGATTTGAAGAAGTGGGAAAACTTGCAATTGTCATTAATAGGGAGAATTTCAACAATTAAGATGAATATCTTACCTAGAATTTTATTTTTGTTTCAAACAATACCAATTAGGCTTGGAAAAGACTATTTTGAAGATTTAAATAAAATTATGTTGAAGTTTATATGGCAAGGTAAAAAAGCGAGAATAAAGCTAAAGCTTTTGCAAGATGCTAGAATTAGAGGAGGTTTTGGTCTGCCTAATTGGGAATTGTACTATCAAGCTGCAAGTTTGATGTGGGTCAAAGAATGGATAACATTAAGGAAACATAGGTTGTTGACATTAGAAGGGCATGACTTGCTGTTGGGTTGGCATGCTTTTTTATGGTATAAGGGAACTAAAACACAGGGTTATTTTAGAAGACATTATGTACGGGAGTCTTTGTGGTTAAATTGGGAGAAGATAAAAAGACAATGTTATTTGAAAATTCCAGTTTGGTTATCGACTATTGAAGCATTTTCCTATCCTATAATCTACAAGAAGGAACAAACAGTTAGATATGGGGAACTTTTGGATGAAAAGGGTGAACTTAAATCGATCCAAAACTTAGAGGAACAAGGTATAAGGATGAATTGGTTTTCATATGCACAAATACACTCAAGGTATGATGAAGATTCTAAAACGGAGGGATTTTATGATAAACAGACTGATTTAGATAAGATCTTGATGGGTACTGATGAGAAGATGATTAAAAAACTATATGGTTATTTACTGGGAATGAAATTAGAGGAAGAACAAGTCAAAGAAACTATGATTGTTTGGGGGAAGAATTTTGGATATGGGATTGATTTAGAGAAATGGCAGAAATTGTGGTCTCAAAATTATAAAATGACAATGTCAACAGCATATAAAGAAAACTTGTATAAGATGTTTTACAGGTGGCACTTTCCTCCGACAAGAATAGCAAGAATGTTTAAGAACAAATCTGAAAAATGCTGGAAATGTCATCAGATACCCGGCTCGTATTACCATATGTGGTGGACTTGTGAGGATGCTAGAAAATATTGGACTATAATTCGCATGTGGTTGGAAAAAATGACAAAGAAACATATAGATTTGAAACCAGAGATCTTCTTATTGGGAATTTTACCTGATATATATAGTAAAGATTTGAAATACCTGATTGTAAATGTATTAACAGCGGCCAGGATTGTATTTGCTAAAAATTGGAAGAATGAGAAAATACCATTACAGGAAGAAATTATTAAGAAAATATTGGAATGTGCTGAGATGAGCAGATTGACATTTGAAATTAGAGAGCAAGAGGATAAACGATTTTACGAAATTTGGGATCTTTTTTATAAATGGCTAGATGATAAAATACGATAATAGAATATTTAGAATGCTAGATAGTAAGGAATATCTTTATTTTGCTATTATTTTGCTATTTGATATTATATTTATAAAGGATTTTTTAGGATTGATTTGATATGACTAGATGATTTGTTATAGAGTAAACTGGTTTAAAGTACTGTTAGCTCATTAAGCATGAATGATTAAAAATATTGTCAAAAACTTCTTTTTTTAGTGATATTAGGATATATAAGTTTGGATTGACAATATGAGTTGTTATGTAACATAATTGTAATTGAGACTACAGAATGAATGCACAAAAATGATGAACCAACTGACATACTGGATGTACATATAAGAGTTGATGTTTTTATGTTTTGTTTGTCTTGTTTGTTTGTAGAAAATTAATAAAAACTTTTTCAAAAAAAAAAAGAAACATGCTCCCGCTCCGCGGCAATGTAAATTTAGCCTGCAAGCAGAGCGGCAGATACCCAACGATCAGCTGGGGCTGGTGGGATGCATGCGCGCCGACTCTGTCCCGGGCAACGGCTTGCGTGCTGGCACAATAGGTTTGCCATCACGGCTATAGGTGGTACCTGGCTCAATAGTGTGGTCGTCACTGTGAGAGGGAACTTGGGAGTCCTAGTGGAAAATCATTTAAATATGAGCCAGCCATGTGCTGCAGCTGTTCCGACCAAAGCTTCCTCTGACAGTAACAATCGCACGCTGTTCCCAAGATCCTTTCAGTTTGTATTTCAGTGGCTGTGAATTCTATGTATTCATAGCTGGTAATGAGTAATGAGTCCCAAACAGTTTGTGAAGAGTCCAACAAAAGTCTGCTACAGCCCTTCGGGATAAGGCTGATAAGCACCCACCTTTATCTCCCTAAATGGCTCAATTGCCGATTAGCTGTACACAAGGCCATATGGAGCACAAGTCAGCACGGAGCTTCAGACTTTAAACCGACCCGAATGAAGAAAGTTGCTTCCTGCAAAGGCTCCTGTCCCTTTGCTCCTCCTTTATGTCTTATGGGAGGGGCCAATATGGAGCGCAAGTCAGCACGGAGCTTCAGACTTTAAACTGACCCGAATGAAGAAAGTTGCTTCCTGCAAAGGCTCCTGTCCCTTTGCTCCTCCTTTATGTCTTATGGGAGGGGCCAATATGGAGCACAAGTCAGCACGGAACTTCAGACTTTAAACCGACCCGAATGAAGAAAGTTGCTTCCTGCAAAGGCTCCTGTCCCTTTGCTCCTCCTTTATGTCTTATGGGAGGGGCCAATATGGAGCACAAGTCAACACGGAGCTTCAGACTTTAAACTGACCCGAATGAAGAAAGTTGCTTCCTGCAAAGGCTCCTGTCCCTTTGCTTGTCCTTTATGTCTTGTGGGAGGGGCCAATATGGAGCACAAGTCAGCACGGAGCTTCAGACTTTAAACCGACCCGAATGAAGAAAGTTGCTTCCTGCAAAGGCTCCTGTCCCTTTGCTCCTCCTTTATGTCTTATGGGAGGGGCCAATATGGAGCACAAGTCAGCACGGAGCTTCAGACTTTAAACCGACCCGAATGAAGAAAGTTGCTTCCTGCAAAGGCTCCTGTCCCTTTGCTCCTCCTTTATGTCTTATGGGAGGGGCCAATATGGAGCACAAGTCAGCACGGAGCTTCAGACTTTAAACCGACCCGAATGAAGAAAGTTGCTTCCTGCAAAGGCTCCTGTCCCTTTGCTCCTCCTTTATGTCTTGTGGGAGGGGCCAATCACCTCCAAGCCTTACTCCCGAGTTGCCCCTTTTGTCTCAACTGTTCTTGCCTTCTGGCAGCTCTGTGCAAGCGCGCACTGGGAACAGGCTCCCCCCTGTTCCTCTGTCTCGCTGCTGCCAACTCCGGAGGCTCCGGAGTCGGCACATAAGTCTCCAATGGCCCTGGCCTCATCTCTGTGTCGGACGCAGATCCCTTATCTGAGTCCTCCCTAGACTCCAGGACTGGCCCATGTTCCTACCCACTGTCCAACTCTGCTGCCTGCTCCACAGGCCACCCCCGCCCCGCGGCGGACCAAAACAGCAGCTTCCGAAAAAGCCAACGCAATCCTAGGCTGCATCAACCGAGGGATAGAATCACGAGAAGAGTTAATATCACTTGATAATGCCTTGGTTAGGCCGCACTTGGAATCCTGCCCCTGGTTTTGCTCTCCACAATGTCAAAAAGATGTTGAGACTTTAAAAAGGGTACAGAGAAGAGCAACGAAGAGGATTAGAGGATCGGAGGCTAAAACATACAAAGAACAGTTGCTGGAATTGTGTCTATCTAGTTCAGGGGTGCCCAACCTTGGCAACTTTAAGACTTGTGGACTTCAACTCCCAGAATTCCTCAGCCAGCAGACAGAGCTGTCCAAAAAAACCAACTCAAGATCGTCAAGTCATAACTGACAAATTGGCCCTGTAGTTTAAAAAACCCTCCCAAAATAGCAAGGCCAGAGTTCTTGATTTTAAGGGAAGTCAGAATTGAACAAAGCCTAATAAATATTCAGAACTAGCTGGATACCCATGCTTCGCTATATAACTTATCTGATCGGTCAGTTTTTTGGGAGGAAAATAAGGGAGGAGGGAATTCTGCCTCTGCCTACCAGCATCCATCAGTATTCATCTGGCGAGCGTCCTGTCAGTGTGTGAGAGAGTTGAGGGCTGTTTGGAAAGTGAAACAGTATTTGCTGTGTGAGAAAAGAGACAGCAAGGAGCCTGGGCGTGGCTTAGCTCAACTATTCTGTACTAAAGCTGCTTGGTGCTGTGAAACTGAAACTGAACCTCCTCTCCTCTGCTTGTGTTTTGCATTTGGAAGAGATTTCTTTCCAGGTGGGGAGGGGGAGTAGAACTCCTTAGCATCAGAGTGTGTTAATAATAATCATCATATAGGAAATCCTAATACTCTGATGGTCCTTTCGAAAAATCCTTTCTCAGTAAGCAGCTAGAAGTCAAGAGGAACATAAGTGCCAAATATCAAGTTTGTAGGCTTTACGGTTCCTGAGATTTTGTAATGATGTGTGAGGGGTATTTCGCTTTTATATATTAATTATATTATATTATATTATATTATATTATATTATATTATATTATATTATATTATATTATATTATATTATTAATAATAATAGATTATAAAAAAAAGAAAAAACCCTCAAAAGTGACCTTTTAAATAAATTCACAGCAATGATAATAAGGGGCAAGCAGTCTGAAGTCTATTCCGGTAGTCCTTGTCTTACGACCCGAATTGAGCTCTAAATGTCTGTTGTGGAGAAATTGGTTGAGTTTTGCCTCATTGGGCAGCCTTTCCTGCCATAATCATTCCGTGAATGGCTGAAGTTGTTAAGTTAGGCACACCGTCTTTAAGTGGATCTGGCTTCCCCCTTGACTTGTCAGAAGGTCGCAAAAGGGGATCCCGAGACCTTGGGGACACGGCAACGGTCTTAAGTATGAGACAATGGCCAAGCACCTGAACTTTGATCCCATGTTACAAAGGTCATAACTATGAAACATTGTCGTCAGTCCCTTTTGTCAGGGTGGTTGTAACTTTGAAGGGTCAGTAAATGGACTGTTGTAAGTTGAGGACTGGCTGTACAGCCAAGTCCTTGGTCCTCTGTGAGCTTAGTGGTTTTCTGGCAGAAAACGTTTCATTACCCAACTAGGTTACATCATCCATGCCGCATATCACATTGTTAACCATCACGTTACCTGGTTTTGGATAATGAAACTTCTGCCAGAAGACAACCAAGCTTAGGGCCTCGTTTCAGCTCTGAGATACACATATTTTCCTTTATCGGAGTCTAATTTTGGGCAGCCTTAAACACCCCCCAAAATAAATCCACAGCACAAAAAAAGATGTTGATAAACACTCTGGACAGGTGGGAATTTCTAAAGAAGATTATCTGAAGTATATATTAAAAGGAGGTCCTGAAAGGGGGGGAGGGAAGAAAAAGCGGGGGGGGGGAGGAATATGCCATAACAAATACTTAGTCAAGATCAGAATCCAGTATTTGAGGGGCTGCCACAGAGAGGAGGAAGGGGTCAAGCTATTTTCCAAGGCACCCAAAGGCCAGACAAGGAATAATGGATGGAAACTGACCAAGGAGAGAGATTCAACCTGGAAATAAGGAGAAATTTTCTGACAGAGAGAACAATCCACCCATGGAACAGAAGTTGCCTTCAGAAGTTGTGGGCGCTTCAGCCCTGGAGGCTTTCAAGAAGAGACCGGACTGCCCTCTGTCAGAAATGGTGTAGGGTCTCCTGCTTGGGCAGAGGGGGGTTGGACTAGATGACCTACCAGGTCCCTTCCAACTCTGTTAAAATCTGTTTTCACAGCTCTGTCAATCTGTGAAATCAGAATTGCTAAGAGCCCATTCCCAAAAACAGCAATGCCAAGAGGAAGCCTGAACTGTGGGCTAATATCATGAAAGGGAAAAAAAAAATCAGATTGAGCAGAAAAAATATCAAGGAATGAATGAAGAATGAATTCTTTTATTGGCCAAGTGTGATTGGACACACAAGGAATTTGTCTTTGGTGCAAATGCTCTCAGTGTCCATAAAAGAAAAGAGACATTCGTCAAGAGTCAAGAATCATAAGATACAACATTTAATAAAAGTTACAGTGTACAAAAAAGCAATCACATCATACTCATCAAGATATTGCAACGATACGGGTAGTCCTTAACTTACAACAGTTCATTTAGTGACTGTTACAATGGCAATGAGAAATGTGACTTATGACTGTTTTTTTTAATAGTTATGACCTTTGAAGCATTTCCCAATGATCATGCCATCAAAATTCAGATTCTCGGCAACTGGTTCCTATTTATGACCGTTACAATATCCTGGGATCATATTTATTTTTTTGCGACCTTCTGACAAGCAAAGTCAAATGGGAAAACCAGATTCACTTAACAACCAGGTTTGCTAACTCATCAGCTGCAGCGATTCGCTGAACAGCGGTGGCGAGAAAGTTGGTTCAAATGGAGCAAAATTCACCTCATAAATTTCTCCCTTGACGAACAGAAGCGTTGGGCTCCATCGTGGTCGCAAGTCGAGGACTGGCACAGTGCTCTCAACCTTGAGGGCACGAAGGTGGGTAGACTTCCAATTTCCAGAACTGAAACCCAGTTTCAATTCAAAACTCAAAGCTGGCTGGCTGGGGAATGAATTCTGGGAACTGTAAGTCTGCCCATCTTCAAGCCATCGGGTTTATAAAACACTTGGCCCAGCACTTGAAACATCCCTGCAGAAAGTGATGCCGGGTAGCTGGAGAAGAGCAAATAAAATAGAATAGCAGAGTTGGAGGGGACCTTGGAGGTCTTCTAGTCCAGCATGAAACCCTACACCACTTCAGACAAATGGTTATCCAACCTCTTTTTAAAAACGTTCCGTGTTGGAGCATTCATAACTTCGTACTACTGATTGTTCTGTCAGAAAATGTCTCCTTGGTTCTAAGTTGATTCTCTGCTTGGTTAGTTTCCATCCTTATTTGCTTCTTGTCCTGCCTTCAGGTGCTTTGGAGAAGAGCTTGACTCCCTCTTCTTCTTGACAGCCCCTCAAAGACTGGAAGACTGCTATCATGTCTCCCCTAGTCCTTCTTTTCATTAAAGTAGACATACCCAGTTCCTGCAACCGTTCTTCATGTTTTAGCCTCCAGTCACCTAATCCTCTCTGTTCTTCTCTGCACTCTTTTCAGAGTCTCAGTATCTTTTTTTACAACGTGGTGACCAAAACTGAATGCAAATATTCCATGTCTGGCCTTTCCAAGGCCTTATAAAGCGGTAACAACACTTCAGGTGATCTTGATTCTCTCCCTCTGTTGATGCAGCCTAGAACTGTGTTGGCTTTTTTGGCAGCTGCCACACACGGCTGGCTCATATTTAAATGGTTGTCCAGTAGGACTCCAAGATCCCTTTCTGAGTTACTACTATGGAGCAAAGTACCACATATACTATATAGTCCTTATTTTCCAAAAAAGGAAGAAAGCGGGGGAAGGGACGGACCCCAGAGAACTAGCTGACAAAGATCCTCAAGGAGATTCCAGAGCAGAAATCCTACTCATGACCTCCCCAAGCCAGCCCAAATTTCTAAGAATTACTCTTTTTTTCTTTCTCTCTCTCTCTCTCTCCACAGCAATCCAATTCACTTCCTTCAGACTCAGGGAAAGGCTGTAAACCGGCGAAGTAAATTTAGCCTGCAAACGGAGCATTTGACGGGAGGATTAGCAGACTAATGAATGGAGCGGATGGCTTGAAGTTAAGCCAGGAAGTAATTGTCAGGAAATGTGTGTTTAAAGGATGCTCAACCAAATCAGAGAGGTAGCAAGCAGAGCCACCCACAAAGGACAGGTTCTGGGTGCAGGAAAGAGAGAGCTGAATGTATTACAAGGTGTGTCAGATGGGTTTAATTTAAAATAGTAGTCATGGTATCCATCAATCATTCAATTAATCAGTGGAACAATTTGCCTCCAGAAATTGTGGGTGCTTTAGGAGAATTTTTAAGATGTTTAAGATCTGCTGCTTGACCAATGGGTTGGACTAGAAGACCTCCAAGGTCCCATTCAACTGTTATTCTGTATTCTGAATACTAGCCTAAGGCTGTTCCCAATGCAATTTCTTATACAAACGTCAAAAGAACTTAAAACACTGTGGGATCGTTGGTAGTTTTCTTGCAGACGTTTCATTACCCAACTAGGTGACATCATCAGTGCTAGGAGGAGTGGGAATTTAAAATAAGCAAACTTAAAATAATAACCAGACTATAGGGCCAAATTTATACCAAACTGGGATGCAAGAGGACAGAATTTTTTCCTAATGCTATTTCTTGCTCGATGCCTATCCCGTCAAATGGCAAATATTTAAACTCAGAAAACTATAGTTATTTCAGGGACAGATATGCTAATTTATTTATTGCTTTCATTACTGTATTGATTATGTGGCTTAAGACTTTGAAGAGAGAAATGGGGCAGACACAGCGTGGATGTGCATTTAAATTCATACCTGTGAAAATCTCATGGAATGTGACAGCAGGGATAATGGTCAATAAAACCCAAGCACAAAATCTTGATTTTGAAACAGGGAAATCCTTCCTACAGCTCAAGTGATGGCCTAACAGAGGAGTCCAGCAGATAAAAACAAGATTTTTTTTTTAAATCCTTTTGCAGCTTCCTTTCTTCAGCCAAAGAACAGAATAGCTAAGATGGCTTATTGTCCTTCTTTGGCACATAGGACGCATTAAAACAGACAGATTGCATATCCATTTCTCCAGAATTGTGCAGGGTCTCCTGCTTCAGCAGGGGTCAGCCTAGAAGACCTCCAAGGTCCCTTCAGATATAACTGCCAGAAGACTGACAGAGCTAAATGTTTCCCCAAGCCCTCAAGCTTAGCTCCTCTGGATTAAATCATGGGAGTAATGCAAGAGAAACTCAACAAGTCTTTCATAAGACGACTATGGACTATGCTACCCATGGACACAGAGGCAGGTAACTCTTCCACACTCAAGTAGGAGGAGCTCTTGGGATTTTGTGAGGGTCAACATTGGCCTGATGCTTGGACCAGGAGGAGCCTGCAGCTATTATTTAGTGTTGGACATCATATATATTCTAAGAACAGAAAACAGAGTTGGAAGGGACCTTAGGAGATCATCCATCCAACCACCTGCTCAGACAGGAAACCCTGTACTATTTCAGACAAATGTTGTCCAATCTCTTCTTAAAAATTTCCAATGTTGGATCATTCACCCTTTTTGAAAGCAAATTGCTCCACTGATTAATTGTCCTCATTGTCAGGAAATTCTTCCTTAGTTCTAGGTTGCTTCTCTCCTGGATGAGTTTCCATCTATCCATTCTTGTCCTGCCTTCAATGCTTTGGAGAATAGCTTGACTCCCTCTTCCCTGGGTCAGCCCCTCAAATATTGGACCACTGCTATCATGTCTCCCCTAGGCCTTCTTTTCAATGAGGCATATGCTGTCTGTATATACATACACATATATTGTATATATTTTGTGTGTGCGTGCGTCTGTACAGTATATGATATAAAGTTTACCGTTCTAATGCTGGCTTTCTAACTGTACAGGTAAGTCAAGATGGCAAACATAAATACTCCTTTTATTTTTTCCCCATAACAATCCCGTGAGGTACTGTACTGGGATGGCAGAGAGGAACTGATCCAAAGTCACCCAGCTGCTTTTGATGCCAAGATGGAACTAGAACTCACCATTTCCTGGTGACTGGTTCAAATCCCCCCAGTTGCTTTTGTGTCTAAGGCAGGACTAGAACTCACCGTCCCCGGATGATTGACCCAAACCACCCAGTTGGATTTCATGCCTAAGCCGGAACTAGAATTCGCCATCTCCCAGTTTCTAGGCCAGGGTCTTAATTGCTACCCCAAATTGGATTTAATGCACACACATACAGGTAGACCTTGACTTACGACCACAACCGGAGTCCAAAATGTCTGCTGTTAAGTGAGACATTTGTTAAATGAGTTTTAACATTTTAGGACATTTCTTGACCTTGTTAAGTGAATCACTACAGTTAATAAGTTAGTAACCCTGTACACACATATAAAGGACTACCTGTTCATGCATATAAACATCTCTCTCTCTCTATAAATATATATATTTGTGTGTGTGCACGCGCATGCGGTTTATAGGTGGTTTGCATATATATATGTACACATACATATACACCCACCCACACACACATATGCAAACCATCTATAAACCACACAAGCATGCACACAATGGCAGGGACCGGTCGAAGAGGTATCTTGCAGCTATAGAAGAGAAAGCAACCGTATCCTGCACCTGCATGCATATCCACGGGGGGGGGGGGTTGTTTTCTGTTTCAATCCTTACACGAAAACAAGACCCAGATTGCACGCCGAAAGGATGCAGGGGTGCATTTGCATGCCTTCCCCGTTGCACCCCCGCACTGAACTGTGCATGCCAAGCAGGGGATTTGCAGGAGAGCCCTGCAGATTTGCAAAAGAAAAGGGGTTGCGAAGGGGTGAGGACCCCCCCCGCTCACCCCCCCTCCCCTCCTGCTGCCAAGCTTCCTGAGCCCACAGGATGAGCCCCCCACCCCATAGAGCAGGCCTCCCTGCCCCCTCCCCGTGATGGAGTCACGTGGAGGGTGCGCTCCGAGGGAGGCGGGGGAGACGCCCCCCCGCCACGAGGGAGGGAGGGGGGAGGGCCCGGTTGCTAGGCGACGGCTCTTCTCATGCCACCCACCCCGCCCGCCCCTCCTCCCCCACCCGCCCGTCCCCCTCGCGGCTTTCTCACATACCCGAGCGGGCCAGTGCGGGTAGCCCTTCATCTTGGCGAACACCAAGTCTCCGGCTTTGAAGCCGTGCGGCATCGCGGCGACGGGCGAGCAGGCCCCGGCCAGGCCTCAGGCTTCGCCAGGCAACCGGGGAGGGGCGTGGCCGCCGGCCTGTTGGGGAAGGAAGGCGGGACACGCGCTTGGCAGCGCCTCATTGGCCCGCCCCAGTGTCGTTTCGACGCCGACACCGCCCAGCTGAGGCGGATGATTGGCCGGCGGGGTGGCGGCACGCGCGCCTCGCGCTTTCCCCCCCTTCCCCGACTGCCGACCAATCGGAGGCCGCGTAGGGAAGGAAAGAAGGAGGGGGTTGGGAGCAGCTGCGGGGAGCGAAGACGGGATTGGCTAGAAGAGGCGGGGTGGGGGGGAGAGAGCAAAGGGCGGGGCTTAAGGAGGGATAGAGGGGGCGGGGCGTCTTGGGAGGAACTCTGCTCATGCTTAGAAGCTTTGTTTTTGGAAGGGTTTTTTTTCAACCGCAATAAAATCTACAGGTGGTCCCCGATTGACAACAGCTTGTTTAGTGACTGCTCTAAGTAGAAAAAGTTACTTTTGACCATTTTTTCGCACTTAGTGGCCCATTGGAACACATGATTGAAATTTGGACGCTTGGCCACTGACTCACATTTATGACGGTCACATGATCCCCTTTCGCAATCTTCCCACAAGCCAAGTCAAGGAGGAAGCCAGATTCACTTAACAACTGTATCACAGTGATTCACTTAACAACAAGTCATAAAATGGGGGCAAAGCTTACTTAACTTAAAGTCTCACTTAGCAACATAAACTCTGGGCTCCATTGTGATCGTAAGTCGAGGACTAGTTGTGTCTGAGCGACTGCTAAAAGTCGCTTATCGCAAACCTTATGGCACACAGTCAGTTGTAAGGAACTGGTATATGATCCCATGCGGGCAGGAAGGCAATCATCTGCCCCTTGGGCACAACACCCCTGTAAGGGAGACCAGTCTGAGAAGTCTACCCTTTCTGCCCCAAGTGGGGCGTGTAGGCCTTGCCTTCCCCAACCTGATAGCTTCAGCAAGAGTGGATCCTGTCTCTTCTAGTGCTTAAATTGAGTCTGGCAGAGGTGTAGTCCAGCCTCCAGGTAATAGAATAGAATAGAATTCTTTATTGGCCAAGTGTGATTGCACACATAAGGAATTTGTCTTTGATGCATATGCTCTCAGTGTACATATAAGAAAAAAAATACATTCATCAAGAATCATAAGATACAATACTTAGTGATATAGGTTACTAATAAGCAATCAAAACATACTAGGAAACAAAACAATATAAAGTATAAAGATACAAGCAACGGTTATAGTCATAAGTGGGAAGAGATAGGTACTAGGGAGGATGACAAGAAGAATAGGAATAGAATAGAATAGAATTCTTTATTGGCCAAGTGTGATTGGACACACAAGGAATTTCTCTTGATGCAAAATGCTCTCAGTGCACATAAAAGAAAAGATACATTCATCAAGAGTCAAGAATCATCAGATACAACACTTAAAATAGTCACGGTATAAATAAGCAATCAAATCATGCTAGGAAACAGTCAATATAAATCGTAAAGATACAAGCGACAAAGTTACAGTCATACAGTCACAAGTGGGAGGGGATTGGTGATAAGGAGTGATGCGAAAATTAATAATAATAGTAGTGCAGACTTTGTAAATAGTTGGACAGTGTTGAGGGGATTATTTGTTTAGCAGAGTGATGGCGTTCGGGGGAAAACTGTCCTTGTGTCTAGTTGTTCTTGTGTGCCGTGCTCTATAGCCTCGTTTTGAGCGTAGGAGTTGAAACAGTTTATGTCCAGGATGTGAGGGGTCTGTAGATATTTTGACAGCCCTCTTTTTGACTCGTGCAGTATACAGGCCCTCCATGGAAGGCAGGTTGGTAGCCATTGTTTTTTCTGCAGTTCTAATTATCCATTGAAGTCTGCATCTGTCTTGTTGGGTTGCAGAGCCACACCAGACAGTTAATCCTAGCCCATGATCCTAGCCCTGACTAACATCTGTAGCAGGAGCCGGCTTGCTGCTCACAGACCCTGAGGGTGCAAAGTTGATAATGGCTTCCACACCCACAGCAAAACTTGCTCTGGGCTGTGGAAAGGACATTTTCCTTAGTTTACCCAGGAGGTGGCAAAGGAGAGGAAGAACAAAGCCCAGCAAAGCCCAGGAAATCTATTTGACATTGCCCAACCGGTTTCCCCGGCTTCTTCTTCCCTCTGCATGGAAATGGCCTAGTTAAATATACTACAGTTTGCAGGCTAAGCCCGTTTCCTGGCACACAAATTGGAATAGCCAACCTCGGCTCTTATGCCAGGTGGGCACCAAGTAAGCCCTGTTGGGAGACTGGCATCTGGGCACATAGCCCCCGGCTGCCCCTCTTCCTATCTGTACCTCTTTAAAACGAAGCAGCAAAAGGGCAGCTGGATTGGGAAAATGGATTTCCTCCACTTACGACCAAAATGGAGCCCAAAGTTCCTGTTGTTAAGTGAGACACTGGTGAAGTGAGTTTTGTCCCATTTTATGACCTTTTTTTGCCTCAGTTGTTAAGCGAATCACTGCAGTTGATAAGTTAATAAACTCATTGTTAAGTGAATCTGGAGATCACATGACACTGGGACACAGCAAAAGTCATAAACAGGAATCAGTTGCCAAATGTCTAAATTTTGATCACATTACCATGGGGAGGCTACAATGGTCATAAGTGTGAAAATGGTCATACGTGTAAAATCACATTTTTTCCCCCAATGCCATTTGTAACTTCGATCGTCACTAAGCAAACAGTTGTACATCGAAGACTGCCTGTATGTGAATCCAATCATTATTTTATTTCTTAAAAACAAATTTTATAGTCGCCCAACTCACGCATAAGTGACTCACACCCAGGGCAATTAAGAAGTGTTAGAAGAAACATCCTTCTGGGTTCAGTTCCAAGTGGGGAAAAAAAGACTCTGCAAACATGGAAGTTGCTTGGAAAGGTGGTTTAATGGTGGACAGGATCACATGCCTTGGAATTCTTGGGCGATGAAAAAGGGAAGAGAAGATACTGAGAGCGGCTGGGTTTTATGCCCTCTGCTGGGCTTTGAATTTGAGCTTGTGTTCTGATGTGTTGTCAGACTCCCATGGAGCCATGGAAAACTTTGTAGTCCCACGCTTGGCTCCATCTGGAGGAGGTAGATCTTTGTTATATAGAATAGACTGTCCGAGGCTTTAATGGCCCATTGACAAAGGGTGGGGTTGGGGGCTGAGTTTCTGCCTCTCTGAGTTTATTCCCCTTAAAAGAGAAGTAGAAACTCAGAGAGGCAGAAACTCAGCCCCCAAACCCACCCTTTGTCAATGGGCCATTAAAGCCTCGGCCAGTCTATTCTACATAACAAAGACCTACCTCCTCCAGATAGCGCCATAATAGATATTGCCCTTCATTACGTCATCATCCAGCAAGAGTCAACCTTTTCTGCCTTTTTAATATATCCAAAAATATTTTATTTCTCTAGGAGAGGGGTGGGTTTTAACATCCAACAGAAGCTTGTCCGTGTATTTGCGGTTGCTATTAGAAGAAATTATCCAGTTTTGACATACAGATAGTCCTGGAGTGACGAACACAGTGGAGTCCAAAATGTATGTTTCAAAGTAAAACATTTTGTTAAGCAGAGTGTTGTCCCATTTTACAAACTTTTTTGCCACTGTTGTTAAGGGAACCATTGTAGTTGTGAAGTGAACCTGGCTTCCCCATTGACTTTGCTTGCTAGGACAGCACGAAAGGTGACGGTCGTAAGTATGAACGAATTGCCAAGCGTCCAAATTTTGATCCGGGGGATGCTACAACGGTCATAAGTGTGAAAAACAGTTATATGACACTTTTTTCAGTGCCGTTGCAAGTTTGGTCCCTAAATGAACGGTTGTAAGTCAAAGACTAT
The DNA here is from genome assembly GCA_033807585.1 of Hydrophis major. NCBI lineage: Eukaryota > Metazoa > Chordata > Lepidosauria > Squamata > Elapidae > Hydrophis > Hydrophis major. Next base: position 5,818,826 of record CM066328.1, read on the forward strand.
GTGTAGTGGTTAAAATATTGGCCTGGAAAGTAGGATTCTAGTCCTGCTTGAAACATGAAAGCCATGCTTTGGGTTAGTCCCTCTCTCTGAGCCCGGTGTACCGCACAGAGTTGTCATTATGGGGAAAATAGGAGGAAGGAGGAATATTATGTTACCTTGGCCGTCTTGGGTTACGTTTCACCGAAGGAAAATAGGACGAGAAAAGAAAGGAGTTAAAAATAAAATACGCCCAGCGCTTTCTTCGCTGTTTTTAAATAAACAAGGTGACCCACCATCCTCCTTTAGGGAGGACAGTCCTCCTTTTGTAAGTTCTGTCCTCCCACAAAAATTATCCTCCTGCATGTCCTCCTTTTTGATAGTTGAAGACTAATCCGTAAATCTCCATCTTTGGATCGATGCCGATCCAATCCCTTGTGTGTGATCTGACATATTTGACATAAAATATCAAGGCTCGGAACAGTGCAGGCGAGACACGCTCCACACAGGAGAATTGTTTGGAGAGAGTGCACCGCACGAAAGTGGCTTTGTTTTTGTTTTTTTTCTTCTTCCATTTATTTGCGTCCTCCTTTTCCTTGTGAAAAAAGTTGGTCACCTTTAAAATAAGCTTTATTGGAAAACCATAGAAACGGACCTCCTCCTGCCTAGAGCGCCAGGTGGACTGTTTTGGACTCGGCCGCGAAATTGCTCCTTAAGATGGCGTCAGAAGCGGCGGCGGCGGCGGCACGTGATCGGAAGCTGCATTAGCGGCTTCCGTTTCCTGTTTTTTTTTTTTTTTTTTGCTGCTGCTTCCGCCGCCTCCTGTTATTTACTCGCCCAGCCGCCCGCTTGCCGTTTCGGGGCCGGGTTGTGCTTGTTTCGGGTCGGCTTCGGAGGTCGCTGGCGGTAGGCGGCCATGAAGAAATTTTTTCAGGAGATTAAAGCGGATTTGAAGTTCAAGACGGCCGGACCGGGCCAGAAACTCACCGAGTCGCCTAGGTAACCGCCCCCCCATCCCCACTCTAAACAGAGGGAAGGTCCCGTTTGGTTCCCCAACCTGGCGCCCGCGACGCTCCCTCCTTTCCCAGCCCTGGGAATTGCGGTCCTTCCAACTGCAGATGGGGGGGGGGGGGGCGCGCGCGCGCGCGACGGAATAAAAAAAAAAAAGGATTAAGGGGACGGAGGAGAAGGATTGTTCTAGGAAAGGGTGGAGGGACCCCTTGAGGTCACCCAGTCTACCCTCCACCACCCAGATTGGAAGCTCACTCCCTGATTCTGGTTCTGACCTCGTTTGCCTTCCCCTCACCCCAACCCCATTAACTCCCACTTGCACTTGGGCGGACATAAAGAAGTAAAAACTGAACTTTGAACAAGCTTCTTTGGATGGGAGAAGCGAAACGTTTGCAAAAGGGAGGGAAGAAAACATTCCCCCCAAAAAAGTTCAATTGCCTTTTGCGGGGAGGAAAACGCACTTTTGGGACAAACTCTCCATAGGGTTTAGAAGTAAATTTAGAAATATCAAAATTTGGCCAATCTCTTTCTCTCCCTCTCCCCTCAAATGTTAATAAGAAAAGAATACACACAAATAAATGTGTGTGTCTATATACCGTAATGTATGTATAAAATGCATAATATAACAATAGTTGGTCCTTTGAGGTAGGCCAGAGTTAAGCCCCAAAGTCATGAATGCTGAAGTTACAGGTAATCCTCCTTTAGCAACCACAATTGGGATGGGAAACTTGGTCATTAAGTGAAGAAATTGCTGACTGAAATGGAGCTCCGCCTATGATACCGACTTCACTTTTCCTGTGCTTTACAGACCTGTGAAGATAAATCAGGAGTGACCTTCTGCTAGACTGCGTTGTAAAGTTTATGCCTTCATCCTCGTCACAACTATGGATGGTTGTTAAAAAATGAGACAGTTGTTAAATGGAGGACTACCTGGAGTTTTATTATGAGGTTAGAGTAACCAAATCTGGCAACTCTGAATGGGCTTCTCTCACTTTTGAATTCATGGTGGGCAACAGGTGCCTCTTGCATCCGCTGCTAGCTTTCCGGTCTGGCTTTAGGCAATAAAAATGGTATGGGGGGATTTGGGGCTGATCACTAGGAGATGGTGAATTCTAGTTCCCTCTTAGATAGGAAAGCCAGCTGAATGACTTTTAGCCAATCAGCAGGAGACTGTGAGTTCTAGTCCCGCTTTAGGCATGGAAGCTAGCTGGGTGACTTTGGGCCAGTCACCAGGTGATGGTGAATTCTAGTCCCTTCTTAGACAGGAAAGGCAGCTGGGTGACTTGAGCCAATCACCAGGAGGCATTGAGTCCTAGTCTCATTTTAGGCATGAAAACTAACTGGGTGACTGGGCCAATCATCAGGAGGCTGGAAATTCTAGTTCCACTGTAAGGAATGAAATCCGGCTGGGTGACTTTGGCCCAATCCACAGGAGATGGTGAGTTCTAGCCCTATCTTAGGCCCCATAGGTGCCTAGGTGACTCTCTCAGCCCAATTCCCACCGTTGTTATTGTTGGAGGTAGAAAGAATATTATGTATGTTCTCTCTCCGTTTCTTTTTTTCTTTTTCTTTTTTCCTTAGTTTGTGTTAATCTTTTATCTTTCTAAACTTTAATTGAATCATTTGGAGAGAGAGAGAGAGAGAGAGAGATGACTATCTTCTCTTCCTTTTTGGGACGCAGGACCCCGAATATGCTTGGTAAGTGGCCTTCTCTTATGAAGGAGGACAGAAAGCCAGCTGGCTTGTTGGGTTGCTAGGAATTTAAAACTAGACTGCACAGGGTGGCCCTTTATGATGCTGTAGGGAGAGGTGTGACACCAGGGAGGGCACACATTGCATTGGCTTGTTTGCTGAGCTTGGGTATGTCAGAATGAGCCACGGGCCCCAATGTGATTCAGTTCATTTCTTTGCATTTGTTACTGGAAAGTGTCCTGTGATTTGCCTGGGACTACCCCCTCTATATGAATAGGTTTGTATCCTTTTCTCTTTGGAATAGACTAATAATAGAGTTGGAAAGGACCTTGGAGGTCTTCTAGTCCAACCCCCTGCTCAAGCAGGAGAACCCTATAACCATTTTAGATAAACGGTTATCCAATCTCTTCTTAAAAACCTCCAACTTCTGGAGGTAAGCTGTCCCATTGGTTAATTGTTCTCACTGTTAGGAAGTTTCTCTTTAATTCCAAGTTGGTTCTCTCCTTGGTAACAATTTCCATCCGTTGCTTCTTGTCCTGCCTTCTGATGCTATGGACGCCCTCCTCTTTGTAGGAGCTGTTGAGGTAATTCCCCGTTAGGAGAATGAGCGCATATAGGGAGACGTATTTGAGAGATGTGTTGGAACAATACACACAGAGCACACAGATACACTGTACAGTAAATGTAGGTTTTTACTTCCAGAAAAGTTAAAGCAAAGTCCAAAATAAGCAGTCCAAAGTCATTCACAAGTTAAATCAGTCAGTTTTCAATCCAGGCATAATCCAAATATCAAAGTCCAGTGTCAGAAACAATTCAGTATCAGACTTATATTAAATCCAGTAATATCAGTCAATTAGAAGAAATGGAGCAAAGGCAATACTTTCCAACAGAAGGAAACAGAGATACTCACTCAGACATACACTCTTCTGAGACTAAGACTAAAACAACCCAGGTTTCTGGCTCCATCTTATGGCTGTTTGAGAAACCACACCCAATTGCATGCTCTTGCATTCCCTTAAGGATATAGTTCTAAAATGTTTATCCTGGTTTACATATTTCTAACCAAATACCTGTTAGGTGACATATTCCTAACAGGAGCCCTTCCAATATGGGAAAGCTACTATCATGTCTCCCCTAGTCCTCCTTTTCCTTAAACTAGACATACCCACTTCCTGTTCTTTGTATATTTTAGCCTCCAGCCCCCTAATTACCTTTGTTGCTCTTCTCTGCACTCTTTCCAGAGTCTCAATATCCTTTTTTTTTTAATACGCTGGTGACCAGAACTGGATGCAACACCTCCAAGTGGGGTCTTTGTAGCTCAGGGTTGAACTATAGGGGTCCTTGGTGCTGCACTCTGAGCTTGGTTTCGTGACCCAAAGTAGGGAGCATCCTCAGTGCAAGGAAAAAGGGTTGGGGTTTACAGAGAGGAGGGTGAAGGAAAAAGGAGGAGGAGGAGGAGGAAGACGAGGAGGAGGAGGATGGCAGTGGCCTCCAGCCTTTTGAGCACCAGGGACCAGTTCCATGGAGAGAGGTTTTTTTCCACGCACCGGGGGGGGTGCTTCCTGCATCCCACAAATGGGGCTTGTTTGCACAGCCCGGTTTCTGGCATGCCGCAGACCACGGACTATGAAAAATGGAAGGGAAATGGAGAATTCAGCCCCATATCATGGAGTTTTCCCACCAGATTTTCCCTGAAAGGAAAATATTTATAGCTTAGGATTGAAACGGGGGGTGGGGGGTCTTTGGTTCCCCCTGAGCTTGGTTGTTTCCTTGCAGATTTTTCACGACACGGCTAGGTAACATAATCAGTGCTAGAAGGGAGTGTGCTCTGTGAAGTGGAGGAGGAGGAAGGGGAGACAACAACCGTGGGATCCTTGGTGTGCTCTCTGAGCGTGGAGGTTTTCTTGCAGACGTTTCACGACCCGACTAGGCAACATAATGCATGCTATAGAAGAAAGAGGAGCACGCTCTCTCTGTTTATGTGCCAGTGGCTTTCTTTATCAATGTTGGTGGGAGCATCCTTGGCAGTTTCTTGACTAGGCTCTTGTTTGCGGCTTGATTGAGTTGGTAGTTCTTTGGGGTGTTGTTTACTGCTTGACTGTTGATTCCAGTATGAATCTTGGTGTGCAATCTTGCTTATTTGGGTGTTGACTGCTGGTGAGAAGGGCGCCTTGGTCTTTTTTGCTTCCTTTTTAGCTGTTTGACTCTCTTTCCAATGGGGTGTAGCTGTTGTTTATCTCTGTGTGCCTGTTGATGGTTGATTGCCCGGCACTCTAGGAATTAGGTAGCGTTTTTGAACTTGGCTTGGTCTTTGTCAAGATAGTTTTCAAGTTCTGGTTTTTGCTGAACTTTGGGGCAAAAGAGATAATCCATGAGTAGGGAGGTCAGTAACAACAACATCGTTGTCTTGTGGACAGTGTGGAGGGTTTGAACCCTGTTGGGGCTCTGAGCCCCTTCAAAGATTTTCCTTCTGGTGGATCTGCTGAACGTCCCCCTCTTATTCGCTGGAGGAGGAGGAGACGTCGTCCTGCATTAGCAGAGATACAATGGGACATATATTTTTATTTATTTTGAATTATTTCCTTGATGGATGTTAAAGCTTTTCTCAATGCCGTAGAAGGAGGTGAAATGGGAATTGTTGTGCAGGTCGTCCCAGACTGACAACAGTTCTTTTAATGACTGTTGAAAGTTACAACGGCCCTGAAAAAAGGAACTTATGCACTTTTCCTTCCCACACTTATAACCATTGCACCATCCTCACGATCATGTGTATCAAAGTTCGGACCCTTGGCAGCCGATTCATTCTTACGACGGTTGAGTCTGCCAAGGTTACGTTGATCCCTTTGGTGACCTTCTGACAAGCCAGATTCGCTTAACCAACGTGTCGCTAACTGAACCACCACAGTGCTTTGCTTAAGAACCCCGGCACGGAAGGTCATAAAACCGGGTCAGAATCCACCTAACACACGTCTCAGCCGCAGCAATGTTGGGGCTCGGCTGTGGATGCGAGTCGAGGACTACCTGTGATGTAGGAACAGTGACAACCATTCAGAATGACACCAGCACTTGGTGGGTTGCCCTCTAAACACCTGACTTCTGCCTATCCCCTTGTTTTCCAACAGGGAAAAATCCACCAAAGAGAAACCAAAACCGGACGCTGCCAAATGTCGCCAAGGGCCCACCAACGAAGCTCAGATGGCTGCAGCCGCCGCCTTGGCCCGGCTGGAACAGAAGCCCAAACCCCGCCCTCTCTCGTCGCAAGATGCCATCCGGAATCAGGGTAAAAGTGTTCAGAGGAGCTTTTTTTAAGAAGAGGCTACAACCATCAAAGGATTTGAGCTGCTGCCAGATTACAGAAGGATTACAGCAGCTGAAATCTTTTCCAGAACCTGGTCTGGAAGCAGTTGGCAAAACCTTGGCCTGCTTTCACCCTGGTTGATGGAATCTCTCCGCAGGCATTTATCTGCATTTATCATGAAGAGTTGTAGAAAATAAAACTAGTCCTTGACCCAAACGTTCAAATGGAAATAGCATTTCGACTTACACAGGGCTTTACAGCCCCTCTCTAAGCGGTTTTACAGGGTCAGCCTATGGTTCCCCCAACAGTTGGGGTTCTCATTTTTACCGACTCTGGAAGGACAGTAGGCTGAGTTAAACTTGAGCTGGTCAGGATCGAACTCCAGGCAGTGAGCGGAGGTAGCTAGCAATACTGCATTCTAATCCCTGGGCCACCAGGGCTCAGAGAGAGATTGTAGATGGGTAGATAGATTGTACATAAAAAGAAGCTAGAGACAGGGATGTGAGATACACAGAAAAGAGACAGAGAGATGATAGCAATAGCAACACTTAGACTTATATACCGCTTCACAGTGTTTCTACAGCCCTCTCAGCGGTTTATAAAGTCAGCCTCTCGCCCCCCAACAATTGGGGTCCTCATTTTACCCACCTTGGAAGGACAGAAGGCTGAGTCAGTCTTGAGCCCTGTCAAACTTGAACTGCTGGCACTTGACAGAATTAGCCTGCAAGACTGCCTTCTAACCACTGTGCCATCATGGCACAGAAAAAAGTGATTTATGACCAGCTTTCACCCTTACGACCATTGGTCATGCGATCTAAAATTTGGACGCTTGGCAACTAACATGTATTTATTACAAACTTCTGACAAGCAAAGTCAATGGGGAAGCCGGATTCACTTAACAACCGTGTCACTAACTGAAGGGATTCACTTGACAACGGTGGCAAGAGAGGTTGTAACATTGGGCAAAATTCACTTAACAAATGTCTCACTCAGCAACAGAAAATTTGGGCTTCGTTGTGGTCGTAAGTCAAGAACTACCTGTGATAGGTAGTCCTTGCCTTAAAGCCATTCCCTTAGTGACCATTCAAAGTTAAAAGTGGCATTGAAAAAGGGGACTTCTGATCAGTCCTCGCACTTGCAACTGTTGCTGTCAGGGTTCCAGCGATTGCCCTAATTAAATCACGAGCCTAGAGCCAAGCTTCAAAAGAATCCAAGAGATTTTTTAGGAGCAACATGTCGGCATTAACCTAAATGAAGCCAACACTGGCATACGTAATTCACCGTCACCTGTCATCCTGTTTCCCCCCCTCCCCCCTGGCTGTGTCATAAATCACATTTTCCAATGAAGCACGTTCACGGGCTGGGTGTCATCAGCCCTGATTGCCTTCCCAACTGGCTTCCAACAAGCCAGGTCAACGAGGGAAGCCGGATTTGCTTAACAAGTTCGTGGTTCACTTAACAACTGCACTGATTTACTTAACAACTGCATTCCCCTTCTTCCCCCCCCCCCAAAAGGAGGCAAAATCAGACCACGACTCGCCCAACAATTGCCTCGCTTAGCCAGGGAAATTCTGCTCCCTGTTGTGGTTGTAACTTGAGGACTTACTGTCTTTGCTCCCTCCATTTTAAATCTTGTTATTCATCAGCTTCTTTCTTTCTTTCTTTCTTTCTTTCTTTCTTTCTTTCTTTCTTTCTTTCTTTCTTTCTTTCTTTCTTTCTTTTTTTGGTGCCTCAGTGAAAAAGGAGCTTATGGCTGAAGCGGCTGCAAGTGATAAGGGACTACCTGTGGATCAGAAGGTATGAAAAGAGAGAGAATGACTGTGAAGAGATGCCCTGTTTTAATGGGCCCTGCCCATTAGCATCGGTGGTTGAGTAGGAGGCATTCACGTTGTTTAGGGGGTTAAGGTGGGAAGAGACGCCTCATTTGCACGCAGAAGGGAGGCATCTCCAGAGTACCTCAAGAGTACAGCTTCTCCACTCTAGAAGCAGACACCTATTGCTTGATCCAGGTCCTCAGAGTAGGCTAGGCCAAGGTGGGACAACTTGCAGCTCTCAACTTGCAGCTTACTATCCACCTGCCTTCCATGGAGGACCTGAATACTGCACGAGTCAAAAAGAGGGCTGTGATAATATCTACAGATCCCTCACATCCCTGACATAAACTGTTCCAACTCCTTCCCTCAAAACAAGGCTATAGAACAGAACAATTAGACACAAGGACAGTTTTTTCCCTGAATGCCATCACTCTGCTAAACAATTAATTCTCTCAACACTGTTCAACTATTTACAAAGTCTGCACTACTATTACTATTAATGTTCTCATCACTCTTATCACCCATCCCCTCCCATTTGTGACTGTATGACTGTAACCTTTGTCACTCGTATCCTTACGATTTATATTGACTGTTTCTTGGTATCATTTGATTGTTTATTGTACCCCGTGACCATCGTTAAATGTTGGACCTGATGGTTCTTGACTCTTGACGAATGTATCTTTTTATGTACACTGAGAGCATTTGAACCGAAGACAAATTCCTTGTGTGTCCAATCACACCTGGCCCATAAAGTATTCTGTTCTGTTCTAACCCTGTATCTTGAGGCCTACATTCACAGTGGGCACAATTCCTGGGAAGCAGGAGCAAGTTTTGTACTATGTGAAGGTTGGAATGCCAGGATGACAGGTAGCCCATAGAATAACAAAGAGTTGAAAGGGACCTTGTAGGTCATCTAGTCCAACCCACTGACCAAGTGGGAGACCCTACACCATTTCTGACAAATGGCAATCCAATCTCTTCTTGAAAGCTTCCAGTGATGAAGCTCCCACAACTTCTGAAGGCAACTTCTGTTCCATGGGTGGATTGTTCTCCCTGTCTGGAAAGTTTCCCCTTGTTTCCAGATAGGATCCTTGTTTGAGTTTCTACCCATTGTTCCTTGTCTGGCCTTTGAGTGCTTTGGAGAATAGCTTGACCCCTTCCTCTCTGTGGTAGCCCCTCCTCAAATATTGGAATGCTGTTATCCTGTCTCCCCTGGTCCTTCTCTTCCCTAGACTAGCCAGGCCCAGTTCCTGTATCCATTCTTCGTATGTTTTAGTCTCCAGTCCCCTCATCATCCTGGTTTCTCTTCTCTGTACTCTTTCCAGAGTCTCAGCATCTTTTTTTATAGTGTGGTGGGCAAAAGTGGATGGGGTGTTCCAAGTGTGTCCTTACCAAGGCGTTATAAAGTAGCACTAACACGTCACGCGTAATATTCATTCGTTTAGAGCAGGGGGCCTTCAAACTTGACAGCTTTAAGGCTCGTGGACTTCAACTCCCAGAATTCCTCCTCCAGTCATGTTATCCCAGGAATTCTGGGAGTTGAAGTTCACAAGTCTTCAAACTTGGCAAGTTTGAAGGCCCTTGGTTTAGTGAGTGTTTGAAATGACAACATCAGGGAAGAAAGCCACTTATGACTATTTTATCACACTTATGACCGTTGCAATGTCCCCGGGGTCCCATTGGAGAAAAAAGTCAAACCCTCGCCTATGGTTTCTAACTCCCTCAGCGAGGAATCCTTCATTTTTTTTGCGTTGCTGGGTGGGGAATTCTGGGAGTTGAAATCCAGTCGTCTCGAAGTTCCCCAGGTCGAGAAACTTTCTAATTTAATTCCTCTTTCTTTTCTTTTTGGGGGGTTAGAATTCCTTGCCTGATGTCGAAGAAGACCCTTCCACCCTGTCCGTCTCAGGCGTCTACTTCACTTGCCCGTTGACCGGTGTCACCGTCCGAAAAGACAAAAGGGAGACGCAGATCAGAAACGCCATCCTGGAGGTAGATCTTGGTCCTCCGGAGGATTGTGGGAGAATCCCCGCCGATTCCTTGTCTCACCGGCTCTTCCTCCTCTTCCTCCTCCAGCACGCTGCCAGAGATCCCGTGGCCGCCTCCGTCATGCAGATCCATACGTTCAACAGGGACCGGGAGAAGGTCAAACTCGGCGTGGAGACCATCGTAAAGTAGGCGCTGTGGCCTGTGTTGGCTTCAGAAATTTCCCCTTCCTTGGCTGGGCGTTCTAAGCTCTTAATTGTGGTTTGATTCCAGGGTTTGCTGAAAGATGGGAGAGGACAGGCCATACCTATTATTCTTTTTGAATGACCCCCATAATCCCTTGCAGGGTTGAATCTGGGCCATGGAATGGAGCTGAGAGTTTCCTGGCCAGATGCCCTTCCTGTTGTCAGGGCAGAGTTATATCCAACAGATATATTCTCATCGTGCCCAGAGAGAGTGAAATATCTGCCTCTACCTAGGATTGAACTCACAGTCTCCTGAGGGTGAGGCGAGAGCTCCACCACGAGGCCAGCGTACCACACTCTGAATTAATTAATTAACTAATTATTGGCCAAGTGTGATTGGACATACAAAGAATTGGTCTTGGTGCAAATGCTCTCAGTGCACATAAAAGAAAAGATACATTCATCAAGAGTCAAGAATCATCAGGTCCAACACTTAATGATAGTCATAGGATACAATAAGCAAACAAATTATATTAGGAAATAAATAATCAGTATAAATCATAAGGATACAAGCGACAAAGTTACAGTCCTACAGTCACAAGTGGGAGCAGATAGGTGATAAGGAGTAATAAGAAGATTAATAGTAATAGTGCAGACTTTGTAAATAGTTGGACAGTGTTGAGGGAATTATTTGCTTTGCAGAATGATGGCATTCAGGGGAAAACCTGTCCTTGTGCCTAGTTGTTCTGGTGTGCAGGGCTCTATAGCCTCGTTTTGAGGGTAGGAGTTGAAACAGTTTATGTCCAGGATGTGAGGGGTCTGTAGATATTTTCAGAGGCCTCTTTTTGACTCCTGCAGGTCCTCCATAGAAGGCAGGTTGGCAGCCATTGTTTTTTCTGCAGTCCTAATTCCTCTCTGGAGTCTGCATCTGTCCTGTTGGGTTGCAGAACCAAACCAGACAGTCATAGAGGTGCAGATGACAGACTCCATCATTCCTCCGTAGAACTGGATCAGCAGCTCCTTGGGCAGTTGGCACAGAAAGAACATTCTTTGTTGGGCTTTTTTGATGGCTTTTTTTTTTGATGTTAGGTGTCAAGATCTGAATGGGAAAAATAGGCCATCAGCACCCAAGCTTTATCTGCAATGATCCGTTGCAGGAAATACGGATAATTCTCCATGTTTCCTTCAGTGACCGTTCAAAGTTTTCAACGGCATTGAAAAAGTGACTTAGGATTTCTTTACACAACTTACGATGGTTGCAGTGTCCCCGTGGTGTCACGGGACCCAAATTCAGACCCTTGGCCACTGATTCGTCTTTATGACGAATGCAGTGTCCTGGGGGGGGGGGGTCACGTGATCCCCTTTTGTGACCATCTGACAAAACAGGATCAACGGAAAGCCAGGTTCAGTTTAACAGCCGTGTTCCTAATTTTAACAGCTGCGGTGATCCACTGAACAACTCTGGCCAAGAAAAGTCATAAAAATGGGGCAAAACTCACTTAACCAATGTTTCATTTAGCAACAGAAATGTTGGGCTCAATCTTGGTTGTACGTCGAGGACTAGCTGTGTAAGATACTCCCAAGTCCGGTATATTTTTTTCTGGTGAACGCAAACTGGAATGAGCAAAGATACCATTTGTATATCATGGAATCAGACTTATGGGAGACAAAAGAAGAGCAAGAGTTGCAAGGGATCTTGGAGGTCTTCTAGTCCAACCCCTGCTTCACAGCCTTTATTGCTTTTCCTTCCCAGGTATCTGGACAATATCCATCTCCATCCGGAAGAGGAGAAATACCGGAAAATTAAGGTGCAGAACAAAGTTTTCCAGGTGAGCTGAACTTTTGGCAGTGGGAATCCATGGGCTGATTCCCCTCTGGAGATGACAGCTGTCAATTCTGGATATTGCCTTTTCCATCCCATGTTAGAGAAGGGGTTGCTTTGGAAGAAGGAAAAGAAGACTAAGCAAATCTCAAACTTGCTGGAGTTCAGAACCTTCCAGGGTTGCATGAGTGACACTGGCAGAAAATGGATGCTATTTTGACAGATGTCAGTCAAAAAGAGGCAGGAGTGAAAGGCAGGAGGCAGTGAGGGATAACAAAAGGCACGATCGGTTCTTCCTGTCTTCCATTTTGAGAGGGACGACGGTTAAAGGCACTTTGAGTTTGTCGGCTGGAAAGACAGCAGCTCAGGTTCGTTCGCTCCCAACCTAGCAGTTCGAAAAACATGCCAATGCGAGTAGATAAATGGATACCATTTCGGGGGGGGGGATGGTAACGGTGCTCCGGCACCGAACGATGAGATTTGGGGGCTCCATTGTAGCCTGGCTGGCAACATAAATTTGGGTAAGCTGGATTTGCTTAATTACTAGGTTATGAACTTATCCACTGTAGCAATTCACTTAACAGCGTTCCCCCCCCCCCAAAAAAAAGTCATAAAATGGGACAAAAGTCGCTTAACCAATGTCTCGCTGCATAGAAATTTGGGGCTCAATTGTGGTTGTAACTCAAGGACTAGCTTTGGTGTGAAGGAAATAGCTGATTTTGTCTAGCACAGTGTTTCTCAATGGCTTGGAGATGGAGGGACTTCGACTCCCAGAATTCCCCAGCCAGCTGGCTGGGGAATTCTGGGAGTTGAAGTCCACCAGGCCTCAAGTTGCCAAGGTTGGAGACCCCTGCTTTTAGACTGCTTGGCTGGAGGGAAGTTGGAAGCATTTATATTTCCATAAAAAGATCTGCAGGACGTGTTCTTATAATACACACGCCGTCCAGGACTTCCAAAGTTCATTTAGTGACGCTTCAAAAGTTACGATGGCACTGAAAAAAGTGACCCTTTTCTACCTACTTTTGAAGCATCCCCATGATCAGGTGATCAAAATTCAGATGCTCGGCAACTGGTTCCTACTTATGACCCAAGGCCCCCTTTTTCTTACCTTCTGAATGTCCCGTGTTTACTTAACGACCGCAGGGATTCACTTCACTGAAGCAAGAGAGGTCATAACATGAGACAAAATGAGCTCAACAACCGTCTCACTGGGCAGTAGAAATGTTGGGCTCAATTGTGGTCACAAATCAAGGATTTAACCCTGTAGTAGAGGTTTTCAAATAATAAGACAATAGTTCGAGACCTGTGTTTCGCTACAAAACTATGGGGTCCGGCTTAGTTTTTGGTGAAGAAAATAAGGGGGGGGGGAATTTCTGCCTCTGCCTACCAGCATCCATCGGTATTCATCTGGCTAGCGTCCTGTCAGTGTGAGAGAGAGTTGAGGGCTGTTTGGAAACTGAAACAGAATTTGTTGTGTGAACAAGGAGGAGCCAGCAAGGAGCCTGGGCGTGGCTTAGCTCAACTGTTCTGTACTAAAGCTGCTTGGTGCTCTGAAACGGAACCTTCTCTCCTCTGCTTGTGTTTTGCATTTGGACCAGATTTCTTTTCAGGTGGGGAGGGGAAGTAGAACTCCTTAGAATCAGAGCGTGTTAATGATAATAATAATAATATAGGAAATCCTAATGCTCTGATGATGGTTATTTTGAAAAATCCTTTCTTAGTGAGCACCTAGAAGCCAAGAGAAACATATGTGCCAAATTTCAAGTTTATCGGCTTTGCGGTTCTGGGGATTTTGTGATGATGCGTGAGGGACATTTTGCTTTTATATACAGTATATATAAGATTCAGAGCCAGGATGAGGGCCTTGCCACTGGCGCAGAGGTATCTGCCATCCTGCTCTTTCCCCATCAGTGCTTGGCGTCATTGGGCATTCTCATAATTTGTGGTGTTTTTAAAAATTTGTTAATAGTATAAAATACAAAAAATACAAAAGCAAATAGTAGGACACAGAAGGGAGGGAAAGGAAAAGAGAGAAGTTGGAAGGGATGTGGAGGTGGGGGGGAAGGCTTTGACTTCCGACTCCCTCTGTTGCAGTGAAATAAGGCATTAACATCAAAACTCAACATTTTACTTTTTCATATGATGGGGGAACTGGAGACTAAAACATCTGAAGAACGGTTGCAGGAACTGGGTATGTCTAGTTTAATGAAAAGAAGGACCAGGGGAGACAGGATAGAAGTCTTCCAACATCTCAGGGGATGCTCCAAAGGAGAGGGAGTCAAGCTATTCTCCAAAGCACCAGAAGGCAGGAGAAGAAGCAATAAGGATGGAAAGTCATCAAGGAGAGAAGCAACTTGGAACTAAGGAGGAATTTTCCTGACAGAAGAATTAATCAGCGGAGAATTCACTTTTGAGAATTCTCCAACACTGGAAGTTTTAAAAAAGATGTTGGATAACCATTTGCCTGAAGTGGTTGGACTAGAAGACCTCCAAGGCCCCTTCCAATCCTTGTTGTTCTATTCTAAACTAGCAATTTCTATAACAACCAATCAGTCTAATCAGTAAAAACCTGTTAGGAATTGCTAGTCCACCTAACAGTTGGGTTAGAAATATATAAACTAGGATAGACATTTCATACCGTCTCTTGAACGGAATGCTAAAATTGTAATTGGGTGTGGTTCCTCAAACGGCCATAAGATGGAGCCAGAAACCTGGGTTGTTTATGTCCTGTTGTTGATAGTTCCTAGTTGGTCCATGTTCTGATGTTCGCTGTTTTTAGTCCCTGAATTTTCCCCCTATTGACTGTTGCTGATCATCGTTCTTCTTGGATTGCTGTAAGTCTGTTACTGAACTGTTTATGATACTGGACTTTGATATTTGGATTATCCCTGGACTGAAAAAGTGACTGCTTTAATCGTGTATGACTTGGACTGTTTGTTGGTCTTTGCTTAACTGTTTTTACTGGAAGTGAAAACTTACATTTTACTATACAGTAAATGTGCTGGTTGTGTGTTATTCCTCACCACTCTCACTACGTCTCCCTGTGTGCGCTCATTCTCCTAACGGGGAATTACCTCAACACTGGTTATGGGCCCAGACCATACCAGGCTCAGATAACTGAGAGTTAGTGTGAATACACAGTACCATATACAGACAGCTGTTTACTGTTTCCAATTAGAAACAAAAAATAGTTGTGGTGTGTTTTTTTTCCCCTTTCTTTGATCCAAACGGTCAATTTCGCCATCTCTGCTTACCCCGTCAACTTTTGAAGCCATGATGGGCATCGAAATGTCCTCCCATGTTTGTGTACCCAGGAATCTTTGCTGCCGTCAAGACCTATCATTTCAGAGTTCCAGATTGGTTTGTGTTTTGATGCCTAAAAAAATAAGAGCAGCCACAAAGAGGAGAATCATGGGCCCTCAAGAGGGCAAGTGGCGGTCTAAGTCTCCTGGTGGAAGTTGGGATAAACCTCACACAAAAGAAAAATTAAATCTTCTCTGTGAATCTTCTCTGATCCCCCCCCTTTTTTTTTCCTCCCCCAGGAAAGGATCCACTGCCTGGAAGGAACAGACCAGTTTTTCCAGGCGGTCGGGTTCGAAAAGGTGGCTCTGGACGTTGCCGGACAAGGTCAGCCTTCATATGGACTAGCATTCCCTAATGCCAATAAAGCTACTTGTGCTGTGGTCCCCTTTCCGTTATCCCCTCCCTTGGGGAAACTCCGTTTTGTCCCCTCTCTCTGCTTTTGGGGTGTCATTTCATCACTAGCCAATGGGGTCAGGTAGCCTCGACTTAAAACCCACAGAATTTCCGTTGCTATGCCAGATGGCTTTTAATTGATCTCTCCAACCGTCTTCCTTAGTGAAGCATGCAAACCGACGTCTCTGCATTTCCTGCTTCAGATGAGGAGAGCACATCTTTCTCCTTCTGTCCTGGCCACTTTTTACAGAGGCACAACCGAGATTGTTTTAACAAATTGCATCCCTGTTTGGTTTGGTGGCTGCAGTGTCTCAGATAGAAAGTCCCTACAGAGAGTGTTGAAGACAGTGGAGAAGCTCACTTCCCGTTATTCAGGGTGCTGCTTCCAAGCGCTATGGGCTTAGAGATCAAAGCCTTGTTAGAGACCCCACAAACCCACTTCATGGTCTGTTTCTGTTGCTCTCCTTGGGAAGGAGGTTTCAAAGTATTTCTAGCCGGACTTCCGGATTGTGTCGACAGGTTTGTTCCCTATGCCATCTGTCTGGCAAACTCACAGGTTTCATTTTTCTTGCCATGTACATGGATACGTCCAAACTAGACTGTGTTGTTTTCCCTGGGTCATGTAGTATATGTAGGTATATGCATAATTTTGTATTTATTTATTTTGTCAGTTTTATGTAGTGTGTATCGAAGGTGGCTGAGAGCTGTATATGCAACGAAGTTTCATTTTTATGCCTGCTGGTCGGTGTACATTCAAAGGGACAACGTTATTCTAAGTCTAATGATGCCTGGTTTTTGTGACATTTTCGGTCACGGTTGTTATGTGAACGACCATGGTTGTTAAACGAATCATCGTGGTTGTTAAGTGAATCCGGCTCCCCTCCTCTCCATTGACTTTGCTTATAGCAAGCTGACTTGGGGCAGTTTGCTAACGGCGATCGCACAATTTTTGGAGGCCACAACCATCATAAATAACCCAACCGTTGCAACGTTCGCCTCCGGTCACATGATCAAAATTCAGAGGCTTGGCAAGCGGTTCCTATTTATTGGGGTGGGAGTCACGTGATCTCCTTTTGCGACCTTCTAAATTACAGGAAAGCCAAGATTTGCTTAACAAGCGTGTTGCTAATTTAACAACCCCAGCGGTTCCCTTAACAATGGTGCCAAGAAAGTGTCATCAATGGAGGGGGGGGGGAATCTCACCTAACGGCTGTCTTCACTTAGTCATGGAAATTTGGGGCTCTGTTGCGGGGGTCATACATCGAGGAACACCTGTATGCGGCAAGCCAAAAAACCAACCCCTCCAGCAGCCAAATCATAGGAGGAGGAGGTGTGGGAGTCAGGATCACCATCAGGGCAACCTGGGAACTCCAAGTGGGAAGAGGGAATGGAGCTGGCAGAGAGAGAAAGAGAGACAGAGAGGTAGAGCCTGGACCGTCCGCCAGCCCTCAGATGGAGAGTCAACAGCCCCCAGGTCTGGAGGTGGCTGATGAGGAAGAGGAGGAACCCCTGGCTCCAGTGCCTAATGCACAGAAGTCAGAGGAGAGGAGAGCAGTGGAGATCTATAGGCCGGTCCTTAGGACGGAAGAGCCGCTAGCGAAGTTCCACCTTAGCTCTGGGGATAAAAGTCAGGAGGCGGAGATGAATAAGTGTGGCAAACAACGATTCATCTCCTGCTGGATGGACTTGTTAACCTGCGTTGAGAGAGAAACGTTTTGCCGCGGCTGCCAGCGCTCCTGATAAAGGAACCTTCGAGTTCACTTCAGAGGGTTGGTTGTGTTTGGGGAACTAGGTCAGAACAAGCCATTTTTTTTTTTCTCTCTCTCCCAGAAGAAGCCACGGAGGACTTCTACGTGTTGAAGGATGAAGCCTTGGAGAAGCTGGACGAGCTTAAAGAGCACAAGGAGAAGCTGATGAACGGGGAGCCGGTGAGGGCCAAGCTGGATCGCCAGCTCCAGATTTTCAAGCCTTCTGCGCAAGCGTCTCACTTCGAGCTGCCGAGTGACTTCTTCAACCTCACCGCGGAGGAGCTGAGGCGGGAGCAGAGGATACGGTGAGTGAGTGACCTCATGGGTCGGATCTGGTGAGTCGTAACTCAGCCTTTCCTGCCACGGCATTCTCCTGACTTAGCCTGGGTTTTTCTTTTTTGAATTTTTTTGAAATTTTTTTATTGATTTTTAAAAGCAAACATAAACAAACAAAACATAAAAACATAAAACATCTTTTTTGAGAGCAGCTTGATCTCGGATTACATCTCTTCCTACAGACACAAATTCAAATTCATGTTCATTTTATATACCATTCCTTATCTTATTGCCATTCTACATTTTCTATATAGCTTCTCCCCTCTTTTAATTTTCTTAATTTTATTTTATTTATTTCATCTCAATTCAGATCATTATACTTATATTCTTTGTCCTGTTTCCAGCTCTCTATTATCTTTTCTCATTAGACAAAATTTCGCCTGTAATCACTGATTGGAGTATGACGCCTTTATATCTTTCCCCTAAATTTATAACACTTAATATAATACATAACTTCCATTTGGATTCTGCTTAGTACATTCTAAAGTTACACACTATATTTAAAAAAAAAAAAGCTATAGATATATAATTAAAACAACAAGTCCATGCCAATTCAAATCTATTATTAATATTAGTATTCATTTAAATCATAAACATTTTACACATTACTTTTCAAATAAGTATCATATTTCTATGGGAACAGTTATAAACTTTCCATAGTTACTTCCCCCCACTTCATATTTTAAAACATTATATCATTAAAATGTTCCCATTCCTTCCTAGTTCAATTCTCTCATTTATTTCATTTCATTTATTTTGTTCACAAAAGTTTCGCTGAGTTACATTGAGTATTTTATCCCACTTTTTAATCATGTTATTTCCAATTTTCTAACATAATTTCTAATACAAATATAACAATGCAATCTTATGTACCTTTGCAGAATCACTTTTTCAGTTAAAGTTTTACCCATTATCTCTAAATAAGTCCTGTTTCTTTACATCTTGCTCCACACCTTTGTAACTTCTCTTCCCTTCCTTCCTCCCTTGCTTCTTCTCTCTGCCCTTTTTACCCCCTTGTCTCTCCACCTCCATTTCCCTCTTCTGTGTTCCCTTTTTCTGTTGCTTTCTAACATTATATCCACTTTTCTATCCACTTGTTTTTCCCTTTTCTGTTTGTTTTTTTAGGTCTTAAGCCTGGGTTTTTCTGTTGTCTGTCTGTCTCTCTCTCATCTATCTACCATCTATCTTCCATCCAACCACCATCTATCCATCTATCTCTGTCTGTCTCCATCCATCCACAATCTCTCTCTCTCCTATCTCTGTCTCTATCCATCCATCTATCCATCCACAATCTCTCTCTCTCTCCTATCTACATTGTCTATCATCTCCCCCCCCCCATCTCTCTCTCGAGCCCTGGTGGTGCTGTGGTTAGAACACAGCATTGCAGGCTAATTTCTGCCCGCTGCCAGGAGTTCGAGTCTCACCGGCTCAAGGTCAATTCAGCCTTCCACCCTTCCGAATGAGGAGGACCCAGATTGTTGGGGTGCCAGAGGCTGACACTGTAAACCGCTTAGAGAGCGGCTGTAGAGCCACTGTGAAGCGGGATGTAAGTCTAAGCACTAGTGCCAAGTGAACTTGTGGGGCAGGTTGTCAATCATGGTCAGATGACTGTCAACACAGTTCCGGTCCCAAAATGGCGGGATCCTGTGAACGGGAAGCAGATGCTGGAACATCGAAACCAGGTGGGCGAGTAGGTCCGGGAGGTACTTAAGCACGCAGCAGTCCTAAGTCAAGGACTCTCTCTCCTGTCCGCTTTTGACCCTCTCCTCTTCCTCTCTGAAGGACAGACGCCGTTGAGAAGGCCTCCATGCTGAGGACGAAAGCCATGCGGGAGAAGGAGGAGCAGCGGGAGCTGAGACGGTACAACTACACCCTCCTGCGGATTCGCTTCCCCGACGGGTACATCCTCCAAGGTAAAGGGGGCAGGGAAGGGCTGGCGGTTGGTCGTCCTCGACCGAGCCAGACCATTTCTGTTGCTAAGCGAGACACTCGTGAAGTGAATTCCGCCCCATTGTACGGCCCTTTGTGACAGTTGTTAAATGAACCACCGCAATGGATAAAGTTAGTCACACGGTTGTTAAGTGAATCTGGCTTTAAACCCCCCACCCCCCCCACCCCATTGACTCGGCTGGTCACAAAAGGGGGACCATGTGACTCCTCTGGGATACTGCAGCCGTCATAAATGTGAATCAAGGGGCCGAGATTTTGGATCACGGGGATGCTGCAAAACGGTCGTAAGCGTGAAATACGGTCACGTCACATTTTTCAGTGCCATTGTAACTTCCAGTGGTCACTTAAATGAACCGTTGTAAGTCAAGGATTTCCTGCAGTCACTGAAGACTTTATTGGAATCAGGTGACCAATATTTATCTAGCCCGGTGTGAAACCCCGATGGGCCACCGCTGGCCTCTGGGGCAGTAGGGATGGAGAACCTTTTCGGCACCAAGTGGTCAAACCGGAACATGCGGGCATGTGCATGTGCCAGAGCGCCAGAAAAATCAAAGACTAGCTGGCTGGCGCCCCCATGTCACGGTTTTTTTTTTGCCATTTTCAGGCTGTTTTTCGCACCAAAAATAGCCTGAAAATTGCCCAGAAAATTGCCTGGAAAATGGTGTTTTTTAGCATGAAAAACTGCCTGTATTTTGGCCATTTTTCTCAACGTTTTTAGACAGTTTTGTGGGCTGTTTTTGCACCAAAACAGCCTGAAAATGGCCCAGAAAGTGGCCTGTTTGGGGGGGTGTTTTCAGGCTGTTTTCAGACCATGGCCAGAAAACAGCCTGAAAACGCATGAAAAATGGCCTGAAAAACTGCCTGTATTTTGGCCATTTTTTTTCATCATTTTTAGGCAGTTTTGTGGGCCATTTTTGCACCAAAAACAGCCAAGAAAATGGTCTGGAAAACTACCTGTATTTTTGGTGCCAAAAGTGGCTTGAAAATGGCCCAGAAAATGGCCTGTTTGGGGGGATGTTTTCAAGCTGTTTTCAGATCATTTTTCATGCCAAAAATGGCCTGGAAAAGGGCCAGAAAACAGCCCGGAAAACTCTGAAAAAGACCCTAGTTTTTGCCATTTTTCGGCCCATTTTCTGGCACTCCGGTGCCCGCGAAGACCAGCTGGCTGGCACGCCAGCAACCAGAAGACCACCTGGCGATGGTGCGTGTGGCCACTACGAGAACTCTGCACGCCAACTCTGGCATGCGTGCCATAGGTTCGCCATCAAGGCTCTAGGTCTGGTTTTTACTTACAGGTGATCTTCAACTTAACGACTGAAATCGAGCCCTGGAATTACGGTCGTTAAAAAAGTCATGGCGATTGTTTAAGGAACCTGGACTGTGCCTAATTTTCTGAGGTTTTTTTTGTTTTTTCAGGGCGTCATTAAGCAGATGCTGCAGTTGTTCAATGGACACCACCATTTATGGCTCCTCTCCGTGCTACGAAAGGCAGCTGAAAATTCATATTTTTCTCTCCCCCCCCCCACTTCCTCCTGTTCCCGCAGGGACCTTCTATGCCCGAGAGCCCGTTTCAGCCCTGTTACACTTTGTGCGGGAGACTCTGCAGAATGACTGGCTGCCGTTTGAGCTGCTCGCCCCCGGGGGCCACAGACTGACCGACGAGAACTTGGCGCTCAACGAGAGCGGGCTGGTAAGGATCCGGTTCCTTTTTTGAGAGAAGGAGAGATGACTTTTGCCTCTTCTCTGTATTGCCTGAATTTCTGGGAATTAAAACAATTGCACATGGTGGCTTCATCTGCCTCTCAAGATGGGCAGTTGAATTATGGATAGTCCTCTCAACTTACAGCTGCAGGTTATCCTCAAATTACGACTACCGTGTTTCCCTGAAAATCTTATATTAATTTTTGCTCCAAAAGAGGCATTAGGGCTTATTTTTCCAGTTAGGTCTTAGAGGAAAACATAGTTTCAGATGCGTCCGTCTGGCTGACAATCTTAAGTGGAGCTTAATTTCTGGGTAGGGCTTATATTACAAGCATCCTGAAAAACGATGCTAGGGCTTATTTTTCCAGTTGGGTCTTATTTTCAGGGAAACAGTGCAATGGGGCCCCAAATTTATGTTGCAATAAGTGAAACATTCATTCAGTTTTTTGCCCCATTTTGCAACTTCGGTTGCCACATAGTGGTGAAAGGAATCCCTGCATTTATTAAGTTAGTCTGATGGTTATTAAATGAATCCAGCTTCCCACATGGACGCTGCTGGTCAGAAGGTCGCCGAAGTGGATTTTGTGACCCCGGGACACTTTGACCGTCATACATGTGAATCAGTTGCCAATCATCTAACTGTCAAGTGTGAAAAGTCATAAGTCGCTTTGGGGGGGGGGGGCGCTGTAATGTCAAATGGTCACTAAGTGAACTGTTGTAAGTCGAGGCTGCCTGGATTCCTTTAGTGACTTTTGGAAATTACAACAGGACTGATTAAAAAAAAAAAAAACAACTTACCACCATTTTTCACACTTGTGACTGTCACAGCATTCCCGTGGACACCTGAACAACATTTGGGCTAACGCCTGACAGTTGGCTCGTATTTGTGACGGTTGCCGTGTCCCAGGGTTCAGGTGATCCCCCTTTTACAACCTTCTGACAAGCCGACAGAGAAGCCAAGTTCACTTAACAACCATGTGAATGACTTTCACAACTGTAGCAATTCGTTTCACAAACGTGGCAAGAGCAAGGGTGGGCTTCCAATTTTTTTAGCAAGGAGCTCTCTCCCCCCCCCCCCAAATGACTGGCTGGGTGGGCATGGCTGGGTGATCATGTGGTTGGGTGGTCATGTGACTGGCTGGGTGTGGCCAACTCAATGTCCACTTCTTTGCCCTAATTACTCCAAAAAAAAAAAGATAATATACCAAAAAGCTGTTTATTATTTCATGCATTTAAGACTGGGTGAAACCAGGCTTAATAGCAGTGACTGTGAGAGGGATCTTGGAGTCTTAGTGGAGTTTCTGGTGAATTACCTGATTCTTATTATTTGAGAATTAATCCTCTCGAAGGCTAGTGGCAATGTTAGCTGATTTTTCTCAATGGCTTTCCCTCGCAAGCAAGCACTGAGTGGATTGTTTATCTAGCTTGCCAAACTTTGACGAGGTATGAAATGCTCTTGGCTGAATGCCCAAAAAGGAAAAAAGCCTTCAAAAGGTGTTGGTTTATTATTCAGGTCTTTCTGGGGTTATTGGGGGCTCTCCAAGCCCCGCAGAGTCTTAGCCTGCGAGCCCTGAGCAGCCCACCTGTGACAAGAGGTCGTAAAATGGGACAAAATTCACTTAAACAATGCCTCACTTAACTAACAGAAATGTGGGGCTCCATTGTCGTAAATTGAGAACTACCTGTGTTATAAAAGTTACGTGTTTCTTCGAGCACAATTCTGCCGCCTCTTCTTAAGCTGTACAAGTTTCCCTCCGTTGTCGGTTATATGAGGATATTCAATCCATAAATTCAATCTTGTCCGATTCTTGTATCCATGGATTGATTTTTAAAGACTGGTGGACCTTCATCCGAAAGGAAGATGATTTTATTGTTTCATATAAAAAGTCATTTAAAAAACAGGGTCTTCTTAGAATGCAACAGGTGCTTTGAATAAGCTGAAAAAACTGGCTTATCTTTATTCCTGTTTTAATTCCCGGACAATAATTAAAATAGGAGAGATGAGAGAGAGAAGCAGGTGAGAAGGAGAGACATAAGGGACTGTTTCTGCCCAGGTGCAGATTTAAAACATGTAGACCTTGAGAGAAACAGCAGATGGTTGAGAAGATGTAAGGTGAGTTCTTGGGTGTATTCTATAAAAGAAAAAGTAGGTTGGGGGAGAAATTTAAAAGGCCATCAAGGCAATCTGTGACCCATTTGGTCATCATTTCAGAAAGATTTCCTTACCAAATTCACCAGTTGCTTTCTACACTGGCAAAGTGTCTAAATTTTCTGGAAAAGTTCTTAGGAAATTCAGGGAGATATTCCCGAGATGGATTTGGCTTCAGAAAAAGCTCATGTCAAAACTGCGTGTAGCACAGTCAAACCTCAGGAGATGACCATAAGAAACCATTTACAACGTTTTGTTTTCCGTCATCAATAGTTCTGTGATCATCTTTGACATCATTATACGGGCTGCTTTCAAGGCAGATGCATCTCGGAATATCTCTGCGAAGGTTTAAGAACTTTTCCACTGAAATCCCAAAGGTGTTTTTTTTTTTTTTTCCCAAGAGGCAACTAGACTTTCTTTGTTTTTCTTTGAAGACGTTTTGCTTCTCAGCCAAGAAGCTTCTTCAGCTCTGACCAGATGGTGGGGAATGGAAGGATTTATATTCTTTGCAGACAGCTGGTCATTTGAATCCTTTTTAGAGAGCCATTGAGGCCACTTGGAGGTTTGTCTGTGTCCTCAGGGTCACCTGAGTGATGCAAATGGGTGTGGAGCCTCCTTGGAACTGGTGAAAGGACCAGGTAGATTGGAGATAGGTGATGTCGTCTCCCTCCCCGTCTGTTGAGGGAGGGCTGTTCAATTTGGACATATAGATGGCCTCTTTCAAACCAGCGGTCCTCTCTGTCCAAAAGGTGGACTTTGCTGTTTCTCAAAAGAGACATCGTTTGTGTCTGGGTGTTTCATCCTCACGGGTGGACAAGCTTAGCACATTCTTGGGTTTGAAGGGTGAACGACTTTTGTGTGGGCTGGACGTCCTCCTGAGCTTTCCTCGTCTTCCTGCAACATACGGAATGACAACATTCCTTCGTTTATTGTTCTCTTCAAGTCCACTTGCCTCTTGAAAAAATGACCTCTGGAATAAAGAATCTCCATAGACATTTTTTTTACTAAAGGCAGCATATAGTCCTCAACTTATGATCACAATTGAGCCCAAAACATCCATGACTAAGTGAGACATTGATATTGGCTCCATTTGGTGACCTTTCTTGCCAATTGTTAAGTCAAGCGAACAAACCAACCCCAACCCCAACAAACTCCAAGATGAACGTTCTCTCAAAGTTCCATTTTATTCGAGCTGTCCTATTGGCACATCTGGGAAAACCCGAATCTGAGAGGTCCATGTTTTCCCTTCCCAAAAGAGAAATCAAAGGTCCATCCCCTGCGTCCGTCAGTCCATCATAGGGCCCACGACATCCCGCAAGACGCTCCCCTCCAGGTGCAGGGCAGAGGTCCTTGACCCTGGAAAAAAATGTTGTAGTGTCTAATCTTCTACCTCACTATGAAATCCCTCCTCCCAAATTCCCAGGCACTGCATGTAGCAGCCTCGAAACTTCCGAGTCAATTATGACTTCTAAGGCTGACAGGGGTTCCTGCTTGAGCAGGGGGTTGGACTAGAAGACCTCCAAGGTCCCTTCCAGCTGTGTTACTCTACCTTGGAATGGAGAGCAAGCAGTGAGGAACAAATTTAAACAGGTGCTGTCCATCAAACGCCATGATTGTGAAACTCTTAAAGCTTCTTTGAAACAGTATAAGACAGGGTCTTATTTTTTGGGGGAGGGGAAACACAATAGCCCTCGACTTACGACCACAATCGAGCCCAGAACATCCACGACTAAGAGAGACATTGAGGTTTGCTCCGTTTCGTGCCTTTTTTCTTTTTTTTTTGCCATCGTCGTTAAATCAAGGACTACTTATACCTGCCCCAGTTCAACGCCGGGGCCTTGAAAACCCCTGCTCAGTTTCTCCTCTTCCTCCTCTTCCTCGCCCAGGTGCCCTCGGCGCTTCTGACCTTCGTCTGGGACGCCGAGGTCATGGAGGACATCAAGGCCTCCAGGGGGGAGCACATGGGAAGCGTGCTGAAGCCCGACCTGCTGCTCACGGTGCAGATGCTCTCCTGAAAATAAAAGGCGCCGTGGGGTTGGATCCGGTCCCGTCCTGTGTGGTCCCCGACTCTTCCGAAGCCGGACTCTCTGACTTCCTCTGCTTCTTGCCCACTAGAGCCACAGATGTGACTTTTCCTGGCTGGCGAGAAGAGAGGGCAGCTGCCAGCAGAACCGCTGTCCCAGCTTCCCTGGGCTTGGCACATGGAACTCTCCAATGGGGGGGGGGAGGGTATTTTCCCAGCGTCACTTCGTCACACTTTTGTTTGTGTGTGTGTGTGTGTGTGTGTGTTTGCTTGAAGTTTCATCGGTCCCCGTTTTTACTGATCTTTTTTCTCACTTTGAAGCACCTTTGGGGTGGAAAAAGATCGAGGCAGCCAGGCTGAGCAAACAGGAGAATGGTCTGTCCAAAAGATTCCCCCCTGCCCCGGTTACGCTTCCAGTGCCGCTGGCTGGTTGTTTTCTGGCTGATGGTTGCGTCACCGATACTGAGCCCACAGTAGGTCCCGAATCACCTTGAATTTATTATGATTATTATTTTAGGACGCAGATAAGTTCTTAGCTTTATGGGGAGAAGAAGGAAGGTACACTACTCTAGCCAAGGAGAGCTGGTTGCTGCTGCTGCTGCTCTTAAAAGTTGTAGGTTGTGGGAAAGAGTTCTAAAGAATCCAGTCCCATGCTTTATTTTTTTTTTCCCTGCTGTTTGTTTCCGTGAGGCTGTTTCGGGGGGAAGGAATTGTGGTAAGAAATGCACCTTTATAAAAAAAATGTTGATTTTTGTTTCTTTGGGGGGAGGGGCTGAGCGTCTCTCAGATGTGGGAGCAGATCCCTCGGGGATAGTGCAGCTATCTTGAGTCTGCCCTGTTTTTATGGACTTGCTAGCTTCTGTCCGCTTTCTCGGATGTTGCTGGGGAGGGCAGGACAAGTAGATAAAAATATGGAGCCACACAGCCCCCACCACCTCACCCCCATTGTAGCAGTCAGGAGTGAACAGTTTTTTGGTTTTGTCCGTGGGCTCAAATAAAGCCGGAAAAGTCCTTTTCTTTCCCCCCCCAATCCATTTTTTTTTCCTTCCAAGAAGGCTCTGGATTGAATGGATGTATCTTTTCCCCCCCAAGCAACAGATTCATAACCAAAGTGTGAGGCATAAACACTGTACAATTAATCCTGTTTCGATGTTTAAAAGAAAGGCAGCTGTTTAAAATGTTTGATTGCCAGTGTGTTTGGGAGGGGTGATTGTTCTGACCTAGGTTCCCCAAGATCATGAAGCAGACTCCTCGTCCTGATTTAAAAAAAAAAAAAACCCCTTTTATTTAGGTCAAAGGGTCGAATTCCTCTCCAGCAAAGTCCCGGCCAAGAGTCTTTCAAGAGATTCCACCATTACAGACCTTTTATCAGGCTTGGAGAATTGCCAAGACAATATCTTTCAGACGTCACACTGTAGCAGACAATACAGGAAGAGATCTTCACCCTAATGAACTGATTTGTCTCCTGCAAAACCCCTCTCCCCTTTCGCTCCTCTTTTATTCCCTCTGGGAGGGGCCATTCACCATCCCTAGTTGACCTTTGTTGCTTTGTTGTTCCCTTCTTCTGGCAGCTCTGCCCATGGGCACACTGGGAACAGGCTCCAGCTGTTCTTCCCAATGATCTCCGACTCCGAAGGCAGCTGATAAGTGTCAGACAGCCCTGGCCCCCATCTCTGCCTCCGACGCAGAGCCCTCGTCCGAGCCTTCCCCAGACTCCAGGTTCCTCCCCAACTTCGTCACTGTCCAAGTCTGCTGCCGGCTCTGCTGGCCGAGGGTGGGCCACAACAGCAATTATCTAATGGCTCAAGGGATTAGTCCCAGAAGGTGGATCTGATACTGCCTGGGCCAAGAGTTGCAGAGACAGACCCGTGTTCCTGGAATGGAGACTCGGCTGCTTTTCCTAGCAGAAGGCCGATGCGTCCAGTGTGTCGGGAAGTCTTACGATTAGCCCTTTCTAGCAGCATCTTTACAAGATCTTGATCTGAATCCCTGGAGCAGCCTAAGTTATGAGCTAGATTGGCAGGGATGGCTGGGGAATCCTGGGAGTTAGAAGTCCACAGGTCTGCAAGTTGTCAAGCTGGAGAAACACTTGATAAAGTCGTCTGTCTTGAAATCTTGTGGCTTTGGCCTGTTCTACACAGTGCGAAGAGGAAACATGCCAGGTGTTTGGGGAGTGGTGTCAAGTGGGCCACACACACACACACACCCCAGTCAACCACAGCCCTGAGGCAACCCTCAAACTGAGCTTGACCCCCCCTGACGTAGAGCTTCCTGAACCGAGCTTAAGCCGCAGGGGTCTCCAACCTTGGCTCCTGGAAGCCTGGCGGACTTCAACTCCCAGAATTCCACAGCCAGCAAAGCTGGCTGTGGAACTCTGGGAGTTGAAGTCCGCCAGGCTTCCAGGAGCCAAGGTTGGAGACCCCTGGCTTAAGGGAATCATGCTTGTCAGCGAATTGGAGGGATTCAGTGGAAGGCGCTTGTTGAAAGCCCAGAAGGAACAGGATCGGGGCTTTCAGAGGGGACAACGAGGACACAGTGGGATGGTTGCAGAAACCTCTGCTTGCAGCTGCCGTGAAGGAGGAGGGGGGGGGGGAAAAGGTTCGCTTGGAAAGGTGAGTTAGAACTCGGAAAAAGTGTGAGATGCAGAGACCTCTGTCAATGGGAGGAAATACTTTGCAGCTCCGAGTTGAACTGTGAGGTCCTTGGTGCTCTCCATTTCATGACCCAACTGGGTCACGTCAGTGCGAAGGGTGTGGGGGAGTTCAAAGGACTGGGTCCTTGGTTTCCTCTGACCTTGCTTGGTTTCTTACAAACATTTCATGACCCAGCTAGGTAACGTCATCCGTGCTAGAAGGGTTTGCTCTCTGCTTATATAGTGTCTTGCGTGACCAACAGACCAAAAAAACTAACAACATACAACAGCAAAATCAAGGAACCAAGAACGCTTCCACCAATACTGACGGGACAAGCCACTTTGTTTATAAACAGAGAGCAAACCCCACACACCTTTCAAGCATTGATGATGTTACCTAGCTGGGTCATGGAATGTCTTTAAGAAAACAGCCAAGTTCAGCCAGCAAGATTTCACGTGAGCAGCCATCCTAAACCCAAAGATAAACACTTTTCAAATTTAGGTGGGGGGAAAAAAAAAGAATTGCGGTGCCTTCTACAGAGCCCATCAAAAATTCAATAATGCTTTTATTAGAAGAGATTATATGCCCTTTGTTTGATTCACCTGCAACCCCTCCGCCTCCCTCTAAAAAATACGTCTTGAGCTTCCACCAGTTTGGAGCCGAACAAAGTGCTGTCTTCTCTTTACAAGGAACACAGTATGTTCAAGTATCTCGCACAGAAGAAGAAGAAAAAAAAAAAAAGATACACAAGGGTTTTACAATAAGCTAAAAGAATTCTACATACGTACAAAAAAGGGGAACGGGGGAGGGAAAGAATAGGGATGCATATATATATATATCAAAAGGTGTCAGGGAAGTTTCTGGCAGCCGCAGCAGCTGGTTCTGCTTTGGAGATCTTCCGTTCCGGCACTGCAAAGGCAACAACATCATTTCAAACAAAAAAAACAAAAAACCCCGGCTTCCCAATTTCGGTAAGGCATAGAGCCCGGCATCTTTGCCAGGGCACCTCCTGTGAAAAATGGGAAAACTCAAAATATAAAGATGGGGAGATCAGGGCAAGAGAGACTGCGGCTTCGATTCTACCATCCTGTTGTGGCCTCTTGGCTGCCGACCCCTCCAACAGCCGGCATGAGAGTCATGGTCAGCATCAGGGCAACCTGAGAGCACCGAGGGGGAAGAGGGAATGGAGCTGGCAGAGACAGAGAGAGAGAGCCTGGACCATCTGCCAGCCCTCAAATGGAAAGTCAACAGCCCCCAGGTCTGGAGGTGGCTGATGAGGAAGAAGAGGAACCGCCGGGTCCAGTGCCTGACGTGTGGATACACAGAAGGCAGAGGAGAGGAGAGCAGTGGAAATCTATGGGCCGGTCCTTGGGACGGAAGAGCCAGGTCTGGAGGTGGGTGATGAGGAAGAAGAGGAACCGCCGGGTCCAGTGCCTGACGTGTGGATACACAGAAGGCAGAGGAGAGGAGAGCAGTGGAAATCTATGGGCCGGTCCTTGGGACGGAAGAGCCAGGTCTGGAGGTGGGTGATGAGGAAGAAGAGGAACCGCCGGGTCCAGTGCCTGACACGCGGATGCACAGAAGGCAGAGGAGAGGAGAGCAGTGGAAATCTATGGGCCGGTCCTTGGGACGGAAGAGCCAGGTCTGGAGGTGGGTGATGAGGAAGAAGAGGAACCGCCGGGTCCAGTGCCTGACACGCGGATGCACAGAAGGCAGAGGAGAGGAGAGCAGTGGAAATCTATGGGCCGGTCCTTGGGACAGAAGAGCCACCACTGTTAGCAAAGCCCCACCCTAGCTCTGGGGATAAAAGGCAGGAGGCGGAGATGAATAGGTGTGGTAAACAAGGATTCATCTTCCGGCCAGATGGACTTCTTAGCCTGCGTTGAGAGAGAAACTTTTTGCTGGGGCTGCCGGCATTCCTGATAAAAGGAATCTTTTGAGTTCACTTCAGAGGTTGTGTTGTGTTTGGGAAGCTGGGTCAGAACGTAGCCCCGTTGAAGCAGGACCTATTATAACACTCGATGGAGATTCTCAGTCCTCCAGGTCATGGTTGTCCCAATAGGTACTTTTTTCAGGAGGCAACTAGACTTTCTGCTTGTTTTTCTTTGAAGACATTTCACTTCTCATCCCAGAAGCTTCTTCAGCTCTGACTGGATGGTTGGGCAATGGAAGGATTTGCATTCCTTGCGGACAGTTGGTCCTTTGCATCCTTTGAGAGAGCCGCTGAGGCCACTTGGAGGTTGGTCTGTGTCCCAGGGGTCACGTCCTCAAAGGAAAAAAACACAAGAAAGTCCAGTTGGCTCCTGAAAAAGCACCTTTGGGGATGACCTATTGTCAGTAACTCAAGGTGGTGGGCATGTGTAATATTCCTTCTATGTTTCTCTCAACAACCCTTTGAGGTGAGCTGGGCTGAGAGTGGTGAGCCCAAAAGGCAGGATTTCATGCATCGTAAGGCGGGATTGGAACTCGGAGTCTCCCGGGGACTGGCCCAGTCATCCAGCTGGCTTTCCGTGCCTGATGCAGGACGAGAACTCCTGTTTCCCGGGCCAACACCTTAACCACTACACCAGGGGTCTCCAACCTTGGCCCCTGGAAGCCTGGCGGACTTCAACTCCCAGAATTCCACAGCCAGCTTTGCTGGCTGTGGAACTCTGGGAGTTGAAGTCCGCCAGGCTTCCAGGAGCCAAGGTTGGAGACCCCTGCACTACACCTTGAAGGAAGTTCCTGCCTTTTGTGAGCCCTTTTTTTTTTTTTTAAATGATCACTGCTTGTTGAATATTGAAAGCCAGTTTCCTGGGGTTGCTGCTAAAATGAAGAAAAAAAAAAAATCCCATCCATGCTGTGAATGTATTTGAACTGAATTGTAGCTGAACTTTATTTCTTGTTTATTTCTAATTTTCTTTATTGCCTTGAGGGACTCTGGATTCTTGGTGACTACCTGGGCTAACCAGTATCCAAGCTTCTTTGCAAGGTTTGGGGAAGCGTCCCAAAAGTGCTTTTTCAGGAGGCAACTGGAATTCCTTCTTTTTTCCTTGAAAACGTTTCCCTTCTCCTCCAAGAAGATTCTTCAGCTCCGACAGGATGGAATGGGGAATGGAAGGATTTCTATTCTTTGCAGAAAGCTGGTCATTTGCATCCTTTGAGAGGGTTGTTGGGGTCACTTCAAAGAGTGTTTGTCCCAAATTGTATAGCTCAACATTTGTAGAGATTCTCAGTCACCCAGGTCATGGTTGTTCCAAGGTTGCTTTTTCGGATCACTGAAAGCACCACACAGAGGACACAGAAAGACCTCCAAGTGCCCTCAAGGACCCTCTCAAAGGATGCAAAGGACCAGCTGTCTGCAAGGAGTATAAATCCTTCCATTCCCCATCACCCAGCCAGAGCGGAAGAAGCTTCTGGGATGAGAAGGGAAACATCTTCAAATAAATACCAGAAAGTCCAGTTGCCTCTGGAAAAGAGCTGAAGAAGCTTCTGGGATGAAAAGTGAAACGTCTTCAAAGAAAAAAACAAGAGCAAAATGCACCTTTGGGACAGCTATGACCTGGATGTGACTGAGAATCCCTACGGACGTGTGGGGAAGTGATTTTGCCCTCCCTTTTGGGGTTGAGAGGGAAGGACTGGCCCAAGGACAGCTAATTGGTTTCATCCCTAAGGCAGGATCAGAATTCGCAGCCTCCTGGTTTCTAGCCCCATGCTTTTTAACCACCACACCAAACTGACATTGCTGGTTTAATACAAGTTATTGTTCTGGGACCGGCCGAGGGTCTCAACTAGTTTGGGTTAGAGGTCTTTCTCAACTTAGTTGGGTCTGATGGAATGGTCTTCATGCAATACTGATGTTTAGCCAGCTTGGTTTCCCCCCCTCGAGCTGTGGGACTTTTGAATAAGCAAGAATCTACCTGAATCAGCCAGCTTGCCTTGGCTTGGCTGTACATCTACGATGATGCATTCATCGTCGTCATCTTCCTCGGTGTCTGCCTGGAATCCATCCATCTCTGTCATCTCCGCCTTGGAACAAAAGAGAGGCGTGTCAAACCTTGGCGACAGCCCTCTCAGCTTGGGCAGTCAGAAAAGAAAGACTCTCAAATCCATTGTGAGCAAAAATACACTTTACTAAAGCCAAGTGGTTACACTGAAGTAAAGCCAGATCTGAGTTTTTCGTGCCCAAATTAGATTGTGAAATTGGGCCCGGTCTTACGATGAACCATTTGATGAACTGTTTTGACTTACAGCTGTAATTGCCGGGCTCATTGATGGCCGTAACTTGAGAACTCTCGGTAACTACTTCACTATGCCCATTGGTCATACCAATAAAACCGTGAACCGAGAGAGAAGGCTCGTGTGGAAGGCTCTGCGTGGAGTTTTCTTATAAGAGGAGTGGGTTCACTTAATGACTATCACAATAATAGGGAAGGGAGGGAGGGAGGGAAGGAAGGAAGGAAGGAGGGAGGGAAGGAAGGAGGGAGGGAAGGAAGGAAGGAAGGAAGGAAGGAAGGAAGGAAGGAAGGAAGGAAGGAAGGAAGGAAGGAAGGAGGGAGGGAAGGAAGGAAGGAAGGAAGGAGGAAGGAGGGAGGGAGGGAGGGAGGGAAGGAAGGAAGGAAGGAAGGAAGGAAGGAAGGAAGGAAGGAAGGAGGGAGGGAGGGAGGGAGGGAAGGAAGGAAGGAGGAAGGAGGGAGGGAGGGAGGGAGGGAAGGAAGGAAGGAAGGAAGGAGGGAGGGAAGGAGGGAGGGAAGGAAGGAAGGAAGGAAGGAAGGAGGGAAGGAAGGAAGGAAGGAGGGAGGGAAGGAAGGAAGGAAGGAGGAAGGAGGGAGGGAGGGAAGGAAGGAAGGAAGGAAGGAAGGAAGGAAGGAAGGAAGGAAGGAAGGAGGGAGGGAGGGAAGGAAGGAAGGAAGGAGGAAGGAGGGAGGGAGGGAAGGAAGGAAGGAAGGAAGGAAGGAGGGAGGGAGGGAGGGAGGGAGGGAAGGAAGGAAGGAAGGAGGAAGGGAAGGAAGGAAGGAAGGAAGGAGGAAGGAGGGAGGGAAGGAAGGAAGGAAGGAAGGAAGGAGGGAGGGAAGGAAGGAAGGAAGGAAGGAAGGAAGGAGGGAGGGAGGGAAGGAAGGAAGGAAGGAAGGAAGGAAGGAAGGAAGGAAGGAGGGAGGGAGAGAGGGAGGGAGGGAAGGAAGGAAGGAAGGAAGGAAGGAAGGAGGGAGGGAGGGAGGGAGGGAAGGAAGGAAGGAAGGAAGGAAGGAAGGAAGGAAGGAAGGAAGGAAGGAAAAGCTGGGTCAGTCCACATGACGACCAGCTTTGCAACCTTGATTACCTCAATTATGGTAATCAATTATGGACATAAGTTGAGGACTATATCCTATGTGAATTAGACATAGCCTCTCCAATCTGAGTCAGAATCTCTGCCACATTTGGTAAACAAAATGTGAAGCAAAGAATCAGGGTGACACAGCTTGCTAACGACCGGCAAGGAGAGAGTTACTAACTCCTAAGAGAAGCCCATCCTTACCTGCTCGGTCCCCGGAGGTCTCATGAACTTGGTTATTGACATGCTTAGTGTTGACTTCCGTTTTGCGGAGACTGGGGTGGTCTGGGTTGCCGCGCCTCCTTGCAAACTGCCCGCTTCTTCCTTGGCCACGGATGGAAGCTGGGTAATGTAGTTCCACTGGCAAGGCACAGGCAGGTGCTCCTGGCCAAAGTTCTTCAGGACCTCGGAGTGCACGTACCAACACATCCGATACTCGGGCCTCTTCTCGTAAACAGAGTTCTCGGAGATGATCTTCTTCAGCCTGGCTTTGGAAGGAACGGTGTTCTCGCAGGCCGGAGATTGGCCTTGAGGGACCTTGGAGCTGGCATCTCCGCCGGCCAGGGAGGAGACCGGATTGTTGGGGTCCGACAGCAATGCCAAGCGGCAACGTTCCTGGAACTCATGAATGATGACTTTGCTTCCGTTCACGTTGCCGTGAAGTAGAGGAAGCAGCTGAGCCAGAACTGCCATGGGGCGAAAAGCAGAATCTTAAGTTACACCGAGGGCGTCCCTGGCTGCTGGAACGAACAGAGGTCACAGAATAAACTGTGGGACACAGAAGGGACCTCGGAGGTTTACTAGTCCCACCCCGCCACCCCTGCTCAAAGAGGAGATCCTATCTCATTTCAGACAAGTAGCAAGCAAGCAAGGGGAAAGTTAAGAGTTATTTAGTAACCCTGTTCCTAACTTTTAACTACTGCAGTGATTCGCTTAATTGTGCCCACAAGGGTTGTAAACAGTGGTGGGATGCCGCCGGTTCGCACCGGTTCTACCAAACCAGTAGCACCAGTGAGCAGTTGGCTTCTTTCCTGCACATTATTTCCTTGGTTTTGAGCTCAGCTGATTTGCGCGGTGCTGATAGAAACGTAAGTCACCTAACAGTTGGGTTGGAAAATATATAAACCAGGGTAGACATTTTAATGCTGTCTCTTTAAGGGAATGCTAAAATGGTAATTGGGTGTGGTTCCTCAAACGGCCATAAGATGGAGCCAGAAACCTGGGTTGTTCTGTCCTATTGTTGAGTGTTGCTGTTCCTGCATTTCCCTATTGACTGTTGCTGATCATCGTTATTCTTGGATTTGATGTAAGTCTGTTACTGAACTGCTTTTGATACTGGGCTTTGTTGCTGGATTATCCTTGGACTGAAAACTGACTGCTTTAACCGCGAACGACTTGGACTGTTTTGCTGGACTTTGCTTAACTGTTTACTGGAAGTAAAAACCTACATTTTACTATACAGTGTATCTGTGTGCTGGTTGTGTGTTATTCTTCACCACTCTCACTACGTCTCCCTGTGTGCGCTCATTCTCCTAACGGGGAATTACCTCAACAGGCACCTCACCTGTTTGAAGATGAAAATCGGTGGTTTTTGACTTCTGCGCACACACGCTCTCATAGAACCAGTATTTAAAAAGGTTGAAGCCCACCACTGGTTATAAAACAGGGCAGAATTTGCTTAACAATTCATCTAGTTTAGCAACAGAAACTTTGGGCTCAATAGTGGTAATAAGTCGAAGACTACCTGTGTTGTGAAACTGATGGCTACTTTAGACCTTCTCTTTGACGTGAAAAAAGTAAACCACCAATGTAAGAGACCAAAATAAATAATGCTTTATCCATTCCCTGCACATTCCAGAAAAGACCCTGGTTCTGCGCAGAAGACCCTGGTTCTTTGCTCTGTCCACCCGCCGCTTACTTTGTTGGTCTTTTGTTCTGTTTTTGTTGCTTTTCTCTATCAAATCTTCCTCTGCAAAACCGACATCCAGGACAGAAGCTGTAAATTGCTGCAGGATCCCCATTTCTGGCGCTGTGACGGCACCGCTCTGCTCGCTTTCCCAAATGCAACCGATCTTCATCGGCTGCAAGATGCGGAATCTCTTCCCCTTGGTGATCAGCTCGTCCCATTCCTTGGCTTTCAGCTTCTGCCGGGCTTTGTAGTTTTCAGGATCGCATTCCTGGGTAGGGAGAGAGGGAGGGAGGGAGGGAGGGAAGGGTTTAACAAGAGCACAGACTTATATACCGCTTCACAGTGCTTTACAGCCCTCTCTAAGTGGTTTACGAAGTCAGCCTCTTGCCCCACAACAATCTGGGTCCTCATTTTACCAACCTCAGAAGGCTGAGTCAACCTTGAGCAGGTGAGATTCAAACTGCCAAACTGCAGGCAGCTGTCTGCAGCAGAAGTAGCCCTGTAGTACTGCACTCTAACTATTGTGCCACCGTGGTCCCTGATGGGAGATTAAAAGGCTCAGCAGACTCACAAACAAAGATTAAACTGACAACTAATACATTCCAAAGATTCAGCCAGCTTCATCTATCAGGTAACTTGGAGGGATGTTGATGGATTCTCTCAGTCAACCAGGTCATGGCTGTCCCAAAAAGGTGTTTTTTCTCGAAAGACAACTGGAGGGGGAAGAGTGTGCGGCACAGCTGGACTCAGATCTCTTGTGGACACGAAGGGTCTCCAAACTTGATGTGCTTAACCAGCCTGGTCCACTCCTACTTCTGGTTTCTGACCCCTGCTTATACAGGTAGTCCTCAGCTTACAACAATTGAACCCAAAGTTTCTAAGTGAGACATTTATGAAGTGAGTTCTGTTCCCATTTTATGACCTTTCTTGCCAGTTAAGCGAATCACTGTAGTTCTTAAGTTAGTAACATGGTTGTTAAGGGAATCTGGCTTGTCAGAAGGTCGTAAAAGGCGATCACGGGACCCCAGGACATTGCATTCGTCCTAAATATGAGTCAGTTACCAAGCGTCTGAATTTTGATTATGTGACCACTGAGGAAAAACAGAAGTCCCTTTTTTCAGTGCCATTGCCACTTTGGTCAATAAATGAACTGTTGTAAGTTGAGAACTACCTGTAATATCAGCCCCAATAACGGTTGTGCATATGTAACACAAACCCTGTCATGTATCTGATACTTGTAATGGTTTTGTTCTCAATCTTAATTTTTACTCCTTTTTAATTTTACTGATGCAGAATCAAATACGGAAGCTCAATATATCTTCCCAAATTAGTGGATTTTTAACTTCTGAGTTGCAGCCTTTTGACAGAAATTGTCTCTGCCTATCAATCCTGAGGGCTACAGGTAGTCCTCGACTTATGACAGTTCATTTAATGACCATTAAAAGTTACAATGGCACTGAAAAAACCCCATTTTTCACACTTACAACCGTTGCTGCATCCCCCGGGGTCAGGTGATCGAAACCCAGATGCTTGGGAACTGGCTCATCTTTATGACGGTCGCAGAGTCCTGGGGTCAAGCGATCCCCTTTTGTGACCTTCTGGCAAGCAAAGTCAATGGGGAAGCCAGATTCACTTAACAACCATGTGCCTAGTGTCAGAACTGCAATGATTCGCTTAACAAATGTGGCAAGAAAAGTCATAAAACGGGGGCAAAACTCATTTAACAAGTTTCTCACTTAGCAACATCGATTCTGGGCTCAACTGTGGTCGTGAATCGAGGATTACCAGTTGAGGTAGACCAACATCTACAGTATTAGCTATTTTTCCACCTTCTTATCCTTATGGAAATCTCCTTCCCTTTGGGGCTTACTTCAGTCCCGCCTTCATCCTCCGAAAGGTATCCATGGGGAACAAAAAAGCCATCGTCATCATCTTCCTCCTCTCCACCATCTTCTTCCTCATCCTGAATGACAGGAAAGCAGGGAGAGATTACAAAGCGGCTTTGGAAGAACATCTTTCTCTCAGAACAACTTCAGTGGCAGATCTTTGGGAAGGAAAGGGCATTTTCGGTTGTGTCAAGACCTTTGTGGTTATTTTTATATGTTCTGTACAAGATTAATTTACGCACAAAAACGGAAGGACAAAGAGCTGCAAAAGTTGATGGAGTTAGCAGAGATGACAAAATTGACTGTTTTGATCAAAGGAAACAACAGCAACAACCACAATTACTTGTTTCTATTTGGAAACCACTTCTGGACTTTGTGCTTGAGGTGGTGGGTCAAAATGACACTTTTGATTTTGGGTTTTACTGATAATATAATAATAATAATATAAACTACCCATTTCTACAACAACAAATCTAATTTGTTGTCGTAGAAATGGGTAATTTATACTAATATGGAAAAGTATAAAGTGGAGGTTTTGATGTTATTTATTCTACTGCACCAAAGAGAGTCGGAACTCAATGCCTTTTTTTTTCCTTTTTTTTTCTCTATGCTTCTCTTTTCCCTTTTGCCTCCCTCGTTTTTCCTATTTTATAATAAAAACTCTAAAAAAAAAAAAAAAAAAGAAGAAGAGGTTTCTGGGTCTTTGCCATTTCCGAAAGAAATGCATCTTCTCACATTTAGGACCGAATTTCCCCTTCTCTCCTCCTCACCCTCCCCTCTCTCAAAAAGGCCTTCGGGCACATATCAGAGTTTAAAGAACAGAGATAGATTCCAATTATGGGGCAGCTTCAGTTGGAAAAAGTCACAAATCAGAATTGGCTTGATTCACAAGGAGGAAACCGCCCTTCCAGTCACCCATCTATAGGGTATTTTTCACCCCCAGACATATGGATCCTGATGGCAAGTCTAGATTAATCATGCCGGAGAGACAGTTAGGTGCAGGGATTAAGGCCTCTGGCTAGAAAGCAGGAGACTGAGTTCTAGTCCTGCTTCAGACACAAAACCGACTGGATGACTAGTCAGTTTCTGCTAGCCCTAGGAAGGAAGCAATGACAAACCGCTTCTGAAAAACCTTGCCAAGAAAACTGCGGGGACACAACTTAATGTAAAAAAAAAAACACCTTTTTTTTTTTTCCTGTCTATTACTGTTCCAGTCATCTTCTCCCAGAGCATCAAGGGATGGGAATATGTGGCCAACTGTGGGTGACCAATTTCTATGCCTGATTCCAGATGTTATCTGCAACATCCTCATCTTCTTTTAACGACCCCATAATCCCTTGCAGGGTGGAGTCTGGGCCACTGAATGTTTCCTGGCCGGATGCCCTTCCTGTTGCCAATGAGGAATTTTATTCAGCAGGTATATTCTCGTGGTGCCCAGACAGAGAAATATCTGCCTCTCTCAAGGATCCAACTCACAGCCTCCTGACTGTGAGGCGAGAGCTCCGCCACGAGGCCAGCGCACCACTCCATGGGACCTGCAACATTTCAACCACTACATCAGGGGTCTCCAACCTTGGCTCCTGGAAGCCTGGCGGACTTCAACTCCCAGAGTTCCACAGCCAGCAAAGCTGGCTGTGGAATTCTGGGAGTTGAAGTCCGCCAGGCTTCCAGGAGCCAAGGTTGGAGACCCCTGCACTACATGGTCTTCCTGCCAAGCAGAGTTTTGTCACTGAAGGAGAGAGGCATGTTGCTGCTTTGGGAAAAGGCTTAGTCTTACCCCTTCGCTGTGAGAGAGGGACTCCCCTGGTTCCTCCTCCTCCCACTCTTCGTCACTCTCAACTTCATAGTCCAGGAGCTTCTGCAGGGAAAGAAGCAAGACCATGCAAGCTAAGCAAGACAGCCTCCAGAAGGACCGTGCGCAACAGAATGGGGAGAGATACCGATTTCCAACAGCATGAACGGCAAAGGAGAAACACGGAAGGATCCTAGAAGTCACTGAATTCCAATATTTGAGGGGCTGCCACAAAAAAGAAGGGGGGGGGGGAGTCATATAATTTTCCAAAGCCCCTGAAGGCCAGACAAGGAATAATGGCTGGAAACTAATCAAGGAGAGAAGAACCTGGAATGAAGGAGAAACATCCTAACAGTGGGGACGATTAATCAGTGCAACAACTTGCTTCCAGAAGTTGTGGGTGTTTCATCACTGGAGGTTTTTAAGAAGAGGCCGGACAGCCACTTGTCTGAACTGATAGAGGGTCCCCTGCTTGAACCAGACCTCCAAAGCCTCCTCCAACATTTCGATCTGCTTCTTGCAAGATTCCAGGGGACTCCAAACTTGGCAACTTTAAGACATGTGGACTTCAACTCTCAGAATTCCCCAGCCAGTATGGGATGCTTTCTTCCCACAAAGGTTTACTAAGCTCCTCCTCCCATCGATACCCGCTTAGCCCCAACAGCCTTTTGACCTGTTTGATGTTCCCAGCTTACCACGTCTTTAGCCCAAGGGTTTCGGGGCCTTATTGCAGACGTTCTCTTGTTCCACGTGCCCCAGTAGGCAGGCCGGTGATTCTCACAGAACTGCAGGAGTTTCATTCTGCCAAATTTCTTCCTTTCGGGGACATCTTCTGCCTGGCTGCTACTCACAATGACCACATCGCTGTTGAACCAAAAGAAGAAAAAGAAGAAGAAGAAGAAATAGGGCGTTCAATCTTTGGTGTCGCCCACCGGGTTGCAAGACAGCGAAAGAAAGGAGGGGAGGGAGGACAGGAAAAGGGAGCTGAAAGCCCTCTTTGATCTCCACTGAAACGAAGTTCCTAATTAATACCAGAATAATAATGCTTGACTAACAAGAAAAGGACTTTTGTCCACTTCCCCAGAGAGGCTTCAATTAAAACTGAACTAGTGAATTGTGTCACAGCCAAAAGGAATGAGTGAAAGTTAAGGAAACAGGTGTGCTGCAAACCACCCCAGATCAAAGAGGAATGGGGGAGGGGAGGGGAGACTAAAGCTTTCTATACTAGGTGCATAGAAATGCCAGAGGTACCCTGCTGTGAAAACATCTGGGAAGGTTCACAGATCACAAAGTACACCCTCTTGCAGCAGGGAAGTTGTGAGTACACAGCAGTGTGCTTGCAGCCAAGACAAGCTGAAACCTCAAAGTTGAGCAAGGGAGGGACATCTTGAAATGGGTCTTCGCACCTGAGCGATATACGCAGGGCATCCTCAACATCAGGTGAAAGTATCTCCACGGATTGACTGTGGAGATTCTCAGTCATCCAGGTCATGGTTATCCCAAAGGTGCTTTTTTTTTTTTTTTCTCTCAAGAGGCAACTGGACTTTCTTGGCTTTTCTTTGAAGACGGGGAGGGATAGGATATCAGCCGGGGTGACGCAGTGGTTAGAATGCAGGACTGCAGGTTTGGCAGTTCAATTCTCAACCAGGCTGAAGGTTGACTCAGCCTTCCTTCCTTCCGAGGTGGGTAAAATGAAGACCCAGATTGTTGGGGGCAAGTGGCTGACTCTGTAAACTGCTAAGAGGCGGCTGGGAAGTAGTATATAAGTCTAAATGTTAGTGCTATTGCTATCATCTATCTCCAGTCGACAACACGGTCCTTTCAGCAGTTCCAAGAAGGCTCCACACCCATTTGTACTACTCTGGTGACGCTGAGAACACAGATTCAACTCCAAGTAGCCTCAACCACTCTTTTCAAGGGATGCAAATGACCAGCTGTCTGCAAGGAGTATAAATCCTTCCATTCCCCAGAGCTGAAGAAGCTTCTTGGATGAGAAGCGAAACGTCTTCAAAGAAAAACCAGAAAGTCTCCAGTTGCCCATTTATTCCTACAAGTTCCTAGAGACCCAGCAGCTTGTCCTTTCATTCCCGAACTATTATTTTTATCCAAAGTGTGTTTGCTAAAACCACACCTGTCCTATGGCAGACCTCCTTTCCAAAAAGAGGAGCTAACCTGTTAATTCCGTCAGCGCTGGGGCTGCAGACAAGGGTGGGCTCCGATTTCCTAGGGTCCCGACTCTTCAGCTCTTCCAGGAAAGAAGAGTCGCAGCTCTGCTTCTGCACAGACCTGTCCATTCGGTCGGAGAGGCCCTGATCAAAGGGCACCCGGCAAAGGGGAGAAAGGACCATGTTCTCCTTGATCTCAAAGGGAGCAAACTTCCCACACCAGCCTGCCAGAGTCTGAAAACAAAGAGGACAACGTTATTACGCCGCTCCCCTTGGAACACAACGGGTATGATGCAAGTTTTGTCCTTGAAGCCCAGGAACTTAAAAATCCAATCACATCCTTAAATAGAAAATATGCTACCATTCTGAGGTCAGCATTTTGCTGCTGAAGGCAAAGTCTAAACAGAAGAACCATCACATCGCAGCCACGTGAGGTTGTTTTTACACTGAAAGTTGATTATGCTTACAGGTAATCCCCCGGCTTACAACCATTCATTTAGTGGCCATTCGGAATTATAATTCATTGAACAAAGTGACTTGTGACCATTCTTGATCCTTACAACCATTGCAGCAAAGTCAATGAGGGGAAGCCAGATTCCCTTAACAGCCATGTTACCAATTTAACTGCAGTGATTCACTTAACAACTGTGGCAAGAAAGGTCATAAAATGGGGCAAAACTCACTTAACTGGCTTGCTTAGCAATGGAAATGTTGGGCTCAATTGTGGCCATAAGTCAAGAACTACCTTTTTTTAAAAAAAATTGCAGGTTGATTATATACATCCTGATGGGCTGTGCAACATTCTGATTGTGGGGACCTGGGCCTGCAACTCCTTAAATTCTCTTATTTGAGCTAAATTGCCATAGTTGGGCTATTTTGGCACACAATACTGTTAATAGTTCCTGAACCTCAGGACGACCTTCTAGTTCAGGTAGTTTAGGGTGTTGCCCAGGAAAAACACAAATAGTTTTAAACACCTCAACGGTATATACAGAAATGGTTAGAAAACTTACTTTTGGAGCAGGCTGGGTTTTTGGTTTTTGAAAGAACCGGGTGATTTCAGCCTTCTCTGCTTTGAGGCGCTAGAATTAGAAAATTGACAAGATTATATGTTTCCATCCACAAGATTAAGAATATCGTTGCAAACAAATCCTTCTCTAACACCAAGAAGGCAAACGCTGGGTGATGTCCAAAAGCATTTCTTTTGAGCTTTGTATTCTTGCTGAGAAAGAAAATGGGCTACTGGTTTTACCTTCTCTTCTTCTTTTAAGCGTTTTTCTTCCTCCTTTTTTCTTTTCTCTTCTAATTTCGCCCTTCAAAATAAAGCCCAGGTTTAGGAAAGTATAATCCCGGTGTCATTCCTATGCATGTTTTCAAGTTGCCACCCAGTTTACGAAAACATAAGCATCGGGAGCATTCAACCGTGACTCAAACATTCCCTGTACCCCAAAAGGCTGGGTGTTCCAGTCCAGGTACATTTTGCAGATTTTTTGGGGGGTGGGAAAAGTTTCCATTTGAATTTCTAACTCAAATCCATTTTATGATTAAGTGTGGTCCAAGAGGCAGCCTTGAAAATATCCATCACAACTGGACAGCAAATTGCAATGGAGCACAAATTAGACCTCACAACTTTGATGTGATATGAAGAAGGGAGGGAGGGAGGGAGGGAGGGAGGAAGGGAAGGGTCATCAGTGGCACTCCAAACACCATTAAAGGAAAGCAGCCAATCAGTAGAAAATGATCCTATCAATAGAAAACAGCAACCAATTCCAGCTAGCAGAATCCCAATAGCATCTGCCATTGGAAGAAGGAAAAGCTATGTTGATAGACATCACGTGACAATTTACTTACTCCAGAGCTTCCTGCCTCTCTTTTCGTTTTTCTTCTTTTGCTCGTTGCTTTTCAGCTTTCTCTTTTTCATCTTTCTCCTTTTTCTCCCTCCTTTCTTTATCCTTCAGCTCCTTCTCTTCCTCTTTCTTCCTCTTTGTCTCCTCTCGGGCACGTTCCTTTGCAAACTGGGCTTCCTTTTTCAGCTGTCTCTTCTCCTCCCGTTCAGCTTCCAGCTTCTGAAGTTTTTCTGCACGCTCTTGGTCCTTTAAAAAAAAGAGAGAGAACAGAAAAGACCTTTAGGGGGAATTCTTGACCCCGTCATATCCCCACAGTAGAGGAGTGCAATATAGAGTAACAGGCAACAGGTTGCCTCAACTTACAACCTTTCTTTTAGTGACTGTTTGAAGTTATATCATAGCACCCTTCGCCTTGGTGACAACACATCACTCGAGTCATTTAAAGGGATCCACCCCACTCTGCATTGCCCAGGCCCGCTGGTAGAACCAGGTCCTCAGTGCCTTCCAGAAGAGTGTTAGAGTGGGAGCCATTCTAAAGTCCGGAGGGAATGATGTTCCAGGGAGAAGGGGAGCCACCAGGGAGAAAGCCCTGCTGGGTCCCATCAGGTGTATCTCCCTAGGCTAGAGGATGGGACCCGCAACATTTCTTGCCTTGGTCACTGAACAAAAGGTTATTAAGGGGAGATTACTGGCATGTTCATAGAGTGAATGAATAAAACCTTCCACATCATAGAATAACAGAGTTGGGAGGGACATGACTGGAGGTTTTCTAGTCCAACTTCCTGCTCAGGACATAAGTCCTATACCATAACCCAATGGAAAGGTTTAAACTCACACAACTATCTGCATAGCCTATTCATTCTGTCCTCTTTTTAAAATTATCTGTCCTTCAACTTTAAAGCAAAGTTCTATTAACACCGGGAGAACTTCTTTCAAGTATTGGCATAGTTGCCACACTCAAATCCTTTCCTGGTTTGCTACTTTTTTGTTCTGTTTTTATACCTGTGGGAAATAACATGGCTACTGTAGCTGGAAGGGGGGAAAGACTCAGAACAACACTGTCACTTTATTAATATTGAAACAAAGAAATAATTAAGTAACTTAAAAGGAGCTACACATTTTGTTTCATGGTGTAACATTCTGCCAACCCTCGCCTTCCTTGGCACTAAATATATTCTTATCCTTATCACTCCAATAGGAGGAAGTTTTCACAGGACTCTGAAGCTCATTCTAACCTGTCCCTCCTACCCTACCCTCACTTCCAAAATAATTGTTCCTGTAGTTTCCTCAAAGAGTCTTGCTTTAACAAAAGGTATTAGTTTTCAGCAAAAGATAAAACACAAAAAAGCAAAACAGAGATGAAAAAATAAGTAAGCAAAATCAAGAGTGCAAAATAAGGAAAAGAATAAATCCCAATTTTTTCAGTACAGATGCCGATATAAAATACATTGATCTCATATTCTAAAACGAACAAGGTATTTCGATAATCATAAACTGCGAATCATCCAATCCCAAAATTAAATCTTAATTTCTTTCCATTTCTAGCAAGAGGTCCAATTATGGTTTCAAATAGAAACAAAGATCTTTTCTTTAGACAAAGCAGTCAGTTTAAGAGCCTTGCCTTGCTTTGATTGGAAATAACACCATCCAACCCCATAACAGACTAAAAAAATCCCACCAGTCACTGGTGATGTGTCACCATTTCTTAGCAACCAGAGATCATTCTTCTCCAGGATGAAGACTGGTAATTAAAGTAGATCAAATTTTAATGAGTTTTCACAAAAGCTTTATAAAAAAAAAACCTCAGGCTGCTTCAGTGATGACCAAAGAAATACTGTCATTAAAAGCATTTATTACTGTCTTCTGCATCACTTTCTTAAGCCTGCACACTT
Organism: Hydrophis major; assembly: GCA_033807585.1. NCBI lineage: Eukaryota > Metazoa > Chordata > Lepidosauria > Squamata > Elapidae > Hydrophis > Hydrophis major. The sequence continues at coordinate 5,863,624 of CM066328.1, forward strand.
TCACTTTTCAGCAAGTAAATTCAGTTAGTCTCACCCTCTGTAGCTTGAGTTTCTCCTTCTCCTCAGAACTTCGATGGACCTTTGAAGAAGCCTGAAATAGGAAAGATGGAGCAGGTTATGCCATCAACATTTCTTTCAAGCAATCAAAACGGAGACTACGATTTATACAGAGCACAAACCATAATGGGGTGTCTGGGGTCATGAAAGCCCTACCCTTCTGCTGCAAGCTGTAACTTATAGCGCAATTCAACAAACCATGATTAAAGGAATTGTGGTTTAGCAGAGTGGTTCCCAACCTCTGCAGCATGGCAGCCCGCCTGGAGGGTGGAAAGGAGAGGAGGACTGGGTCGTGCACTGGGCTGGTGCACAGGCATGCAACCCTTGCACAAGTGGTAGGCTGGTGTGCACACATGGGACTGCCTGCCGGCCCATCACTCAAGCAAGTTGAGCTGCATGTGCGCGTACACTTTGGCCAACCGCTCACACGGCTGAATTCCGAATAGGCCACGGGCCGGTAGTGAGCTGTAGCCGAGGGATTGGGGTGCGGCTTTGCTCCGCATTAGGAAGGCTTCTCACTGGGTGGTCGAATGCATCAAGAAAGACACCAGTCCGGTTCTATCTTGGGTGAGCTGCCCCGATCACGAGCTCGGGAAGCTCTTTTATTAAAAACATACAGTGATACGTCACAAGCGGTGAATTCTATCCAATCATTATGTTACATGAGTAAAAATATTAGTGCACACATAGTAACATCCAATCACAGTGTTATATGTTCATTTTAGCACAAAGTAGCCATTCAGTGTTTGCAGTCCAGTTATCAGCCCATGATGACGTGTTGTTGATTGATGTTCGTTGTTCCTGGTACGCTTTCAGCCTACATGAGGCCTTGCCTGTACCGAAACTTGTTGATTCATGACTGCATTGGGGACCCCTGGTTTAGCATGAAGTGTGAGTCAGACCAAAGAGTCATTTTTGGCATGTTTAAAGACGGACAGAAGTATTATGGCATAATGCAGTGATCTGAATTCCTCATCTGTATTTTAAGAAAGCAGAGGAAACACAGAGAAACACTGACAGCAGAGTCAGGTGAGGTTAGACCCATCATCCTCAGAAATTCTAACATTAAAAAAAAAAGCAATTTTAGGTAAGGCAATTAAAAAAGCAACTTTGAGATATGAAATCTGCAATGAATTCCAGCCCTGAAACATGGGTAAGAAAACCAAAAAGCCCTCCTCAATCAGAGACGGGCTGGGACTACACCTCTTATTCTGCAGCTACAGGGAGTTTTCAATTTATGATCACAATGGAGCCAGGAATTTTGATCGTAAGTTGTTGGGGGTCATAAATTGAGGTACCAACTGACTGGACTCAAGCTTCCAACCATTTTTAGAGGAGTCATAAGCTGAGTCACCATGGCTGTGAAGTGAATCCAAAAAAAGTCTATATGAATAAATACAAGTTTCAATTTATCCTCATGGCAAACAGGCAAACTAAAAATACTTATTTGTAATAGGGTTTATATTTGAATGTTTTGGAGGGTGATGAAAGGATGGAGAATTATGTTCTGCAATGTTTGAGGGTTGCTATCTTTCAAATGAAAAAATAACCCTGCCTCCCAATTCTACTTGAATAGAATAAACATGAGAAAACATACCCTTTAACTTTAAACAGAGCCAGTAAAAGAGGTAATTTTGGGAGCAGTAGAGAACTAACCCAACACAATTTGATCTAAATTTATATGAAGGCAAGAATCTTCTCCAATTCTTTCCGTGAAGGTTGTTAATTCCAGTCTTGGACCCATTAGTTGAACAACAACAACAACAACAACAACAACAAAGGCAGTAAACTAACTTAGAATTGCCACAAGTGCATTCTGTACCAGCACCACGGCTTCCCTCAAAGACTTTCCAATTCTTATTTGAAATCAAGAAAATAAGACTTGCCAGTTAACTAAGTTTTGGCTAAAAGAACAATTCACGACTTTGTTTCAAGCTAAGGAAGAGCAACAAACGAATCCCAAAGGCTTGTGAATAAACTACTTCCCAAAAACAATACAGGGCATTCTTAGTATTACATGGAAAGTTTAATGACATAATAGCTATCTTAAAACACACACACAAATATACAATAAGTAACATGCCACATTGCAGAGGCAGTTCAGAGACCCAATAACAACCAGAGAAGTTTTTTTTTAAACACACACACACACACACACACACACACACACAGAGCAATACAGGACCACTTTGGAGAAGTTGACATGCAACACACTGATTTATGCAATACATTAAGTCAGTAGCAAGTAGACCACAACCTACTTCTTAGTAAGCTAGAAAAAAGGTGGAATAGATAGCACCACCATTAGATGAACTCGCAACCGGCTTGCAAACTGTACCCAAGGAGTAGTCCTTAATGGGTCTACATGGAGGGAAGGAAGCAGTGGGGTGCCACAAGGTTCTGTCTTAGGCCTAGGACTCTTCAATATCTTCATTAATGACTTAGATGAGGGAATAGAAGGGGAATTTACCACATTTGCAGATGATACTAAGCTGGCAGGAATAGCTAACACCCCAGAAGATCAACTCAAGATCGAGAGGGATCTTGACAGACTCGAACACTGTGCCATATCTAACAAAATGAAATTCAGTGCAGAGAAAAGTAAAGTCCTACACTTAGGCAAGAAAAACCAAAAGTGCACATATAGACTGGGTGAAACCAGGCTCAATAGCAGGAACTGGGACAGGGATCTTGGAGTCTTAGTGGACAACCAGCTAAATAGGAGCCAGTTGTGTGCAGCGGCAGCCAAAAAAGTTAATGCAATCCTAAATTGTATTAACAGAGGGATACAATCGAGATGAAGGGAGGTACTAATACCACTCAATAAAGCCTTAGTAAGATCACACCTAGAGTACTGCATCCAGTTTTGTTCACCACATCATAAAAAAGATGTTGAGACTCTAGAAAAAGTACAGAGAAGAGCAACCAGAATTATTAGGGGACTGGAGGCTAAAACACACAATAAACGGTTGCAGGAACTGGACCTGGCTAGTCTAGGGAAGAGAAGGACCAGGGGAGACAGGAGAGCAGTGTTTCAATATTTGAGGGGCTGCCACAGAGAGAAGGAAGGGGGTCAAGCTATTTTCTAAAGCCCCTGAAGGCCAGACAAGGAATAATGGATGGAAACTGAAGGAGAGATTCAATCTGGAAATAAGGAGAAACTTTCTGACAGTGAGAACAATCAACTCATGGAACAGAAGTTGCCCTTGGAAGTTGTGGGAGCGCCCTCACTTGAGATTTTCAAGAAGAGACTGGACTGCCATTTGTCAGAAAGGGTGTAGAGTTTCCAATCAGCCTCCATTTTGTCTCCCGGCTTGGAAGTGGACCTGGATATTTCTTCCAACAGAGAAACCAGATTTGCTTAACGACCGCACGCTTCTCTTAACAACTGCAGAGATTCACTTAACTGTCACAAAAAAAGTTGTAAAATGAGGCACAACTCATGGACCAACTCCCTTGCTTAGTAACAGGGATTTCGGGCTCAATTGTGATAGTATGCCAAGGACTACTTGTAGAGAGAGTACGTCTATTGACTCAGCATTAAATTCTCTATACCAAGAGTGGATATTATAACAAGGCCTAATAACACCTTAAAACCAAACATATCAAGCTGTATTATAGCATACAATCCTATTACTCTTCACCTAGTAAATTTTGGCTGGTAGCTTAGACATTCCTACAAAGGAATTTCCAAATTGTTTCCTGAAACAATTATTTTTTAAAAATACCGACTTATATTATTCCACTAGAGGTTATCTATAGATTACATTTAATGGCCATAATTAAGGAAATTCCACACCACAAGCTGTTCCCTTTGGATTGTTTCCTTCCCTATCACACCCACATGGTATCTGTTCTGTGGAACAGCTAGTTCTGTGGAAATTTCCCTGGGGTTTCCTTCAAAATTTTGAGCCTTTGTTCTCAACAGGGGCCATTTACTGTGTTAATTTTTCTTTTATGGATACTAGTGCTATATCGAGAGCCAGTTTAGTGTAGTAGTTAAAATACCAGGCTAGAAACCATGAGATTGTAAATTCTAGTCCTGGCTTGGGCATGAAACCTGCTGGACCAGTCGCTTTCAGGCCTAGGAAGGAGGCAAACCATTCCTGAAATTTTGCCAAGAAGACCGCAGAGTCTTATCCAGGCAGCCATCAAGAATCAACATTGACTGGAAGGCGAGTGGACCTGCAAACACAGCTACTTCATTAATACAATACACCTCCTGCACTGCAGATTTTCATAGGCATCATTTCAAACTGCATTCCTTCCTTCTTGCGCCCTAAAATCCACTCTCATTCTCCAGAGCAAATCCAATAACAGGAGTAACAGATTGAGGCCACCTCAGAAAATCTGAGCAGTTTTAGTTGTGAGAGTTGGCCAGCATATAAATTTAATATATTATTATAATGCAGATGGACTCGGTTTTCATAGTTTTCTAATACTGTGTGCTAGTGTGAAAAGAGATTTCCATTTCATATTACAGGTAGTCCTCGACTCACAGCAGTTCATTTAGTGACTAAAGTTACAACAGCACTGAAAAAAGTGACTTATGACCATTTTTCACACTTATGACCGTTGCAGCATCCCCATGATTATGTGATTTACATTCGGATGCTTGACAACTGACTCATATTTATGGCTCACATGATCAACATTTATAGATACTTGGCAGCAGGCTCATATTTATGACCGTTGCAGTGTCCAAGAGTCATGTGGTCCCCTTTTGCAACCTTCCAACAAGCAAAGTCAATGGGGAAGCCAGATTCACTTAACAACCAGGTTACTAATGTAAGAACTGCAGTGATTCATTTAACAAATATGGTGAGAAGTCATAAAATGGATCCAAACTCACTTAACAAATTTTTCACAACATAAATTTTGGGCCCAACTGTGGTCGTTAAATAAAGGACTAAATGTTTTCAATTCCTAAAAGTGCATGATCTTATAAAACTGCTCACCTCTTTCATAAAAGATCTGTCAGCACCTTATCACACTCAGGAAGAAGCCAAAATCAATTTTCAAGTAAAAAAAAAAAAGCTTCATTTTATCTCATATTATCTTAGCAGGCTTCTGTTCATGCAACAGGGTTTTAAGAAGAGACTGAACTTGTCTTAAATTGTATAAGGTCACCTTCTAGGGGATTGGACTGGAAGACCTCCAAGATCCCTTCCAGCTCTATTCTGATTGATTGGTTTCTCTTCAGAGCCTTCTTGTATTCCAAATCTCTTTCCAATTATTTAGAGGAGAATGTGCAGAAATTTACGAAGGAATAATCAGACATTTCATAAGAAGTTGCCTTATAACTGTTCAAATACTTGTCAAGAAAGTTTTTCCTTTGAAGGGAAAAGAGGGAAAAAGCCACAAAGGTATGAAACAAGACGGGAAAAAGGGAATTTTTTTTAGGGATAAAGGGTAATGTATAATCTGTTTTTTAAAAAAAGAAGATTCTGCAAGGTACATGATGGTATATAAGAATTAATAAAAGATTAAGGTATTAAAATGTTTAGTAATGATAGACTTTAAATGTTAAAAAAAATATTAAAGGGAATGTCTAAAATATTGAGTTTAATTATAGAGATAAATTGACTATTGTGTTGATGTTATTATAAAATTATTGCAGCATTTGTTTTTGAAATAGATAATTGGAATGTTATAAGATTTAATATTTAGATTTATTATGTAATTATGTATTTAATCATTTTAGATTTACTATTTTTTCTTCTTTTTAAAATTTAGTAGGTAGAATGTACTAAGCAGAATTAGACTGGGAACTAGGAGTTATTTTAAATGTTAATTTAGGGGGACGATAGAAAGGCATCATACTTTGATTAGTGATTTCAGGAGAAATCTTTTTTTTTAACTATAGGGAATGAGATAAATGGATAATTTGAAAAGAATGGACAAAAGATACAAGTATAATGATTTAAATTAAAATGAAATAAATAAAATAGAATTAAGAAGAGTGTAAAGCGGGGAGAAGCTATATAGAAGATATAGAATGGTAAATAAGATAGGTAATGATATATAAGATGAGCATTAATTTAATTGAAGTCCATATAAAGAGAGGTAATCTGGGGCCAAGCTACTTTCTAAAAAGAAATTTTATGTTTTTGTGTTTTGTGTGTTTATGTTTGTTTGAGAATTAATAAAACCTTGGAGGAATGTTAGATGAGAATAACGGTAAACAAGTCAGAGAGAAATGAAGATGATGACTATAAAATGGATAAATATGGGGAAAATAATAATAATAAAATTGAATAAGAGTAAAGAGAAATAATGAGATTTGTTAAAGGATATTTGTGTGTTCATGTGGAAATGAGGTAAAATAGAATTGTGTTTGTGTAAAATGGTGTTTTATCCGATTTGTAAAAATTTATAATGGAAAGAGGCTTTATGTACTCAATGGTTGATGATGGTTTGTTTGTCTTTAAAATTAATAAAATTTATTTCAAAAAAAAAAAAAAAAGCTTTTCCTTTGCATAAAACTGCCGTGATATATTCAGTACCTGCTCTCAGCTTCAACTTCACCCAGATTGTCATGCAGAAAAATCTATTGATGTGGCTGCTAAGGGTCAACAACACGAGACATAATCAATGTTGATTAAACCAATCCATCCTGAATTAATGTACTGTGCAAACTAAGAATATAGGTTATTTTTATATTACCCAGAGAAAAACTGTAAAATGGCAACATCCAACTATTTTTATCTAAATACAGAGAGTTCTCAACACAATTTCCACTGCTAAGCAAGGCACTTAAGTCATGCCTAATATTACCGTTTGTTCAGCAAATCACTGCAGTTATTGAATCACATGGTCATTAAACCACCATTGACTTTGCTTGCTGGAAATCAGCTGGGATGGTTGCAAATGGAAGTCACATGGCCATAGGACAGTGTAACCATCATAAATGCATGCTGGTTGCCAAGTGCCTATATTTTAATCATTTGATCATGGGGATGCTGCAGCGGACGTAAGTGTGAAGACCAGCTCTAAGTCATTTTTTTCAATCCTGCTGTAACTTAAAACACTCGCTAAATGAATAATTGTAAGTCAAGTCTGTAAAAGCAGAATTTGTTTTAAAAACAGATCAATGACAAAGGCAAGAGTTAGCAAAAACAGCAATTATCTTCAGACTGCTAAGAGTTTATCTTGTCCAAACAAATTATAGTTAGTCCTTGACGTACGACCACAATTGACCCCAAAATTTTCATTGCTCAGTGAGAAAGTTAAGTGAGTTTTGCCCCTTTTTACGACCTTTTTCTACAGTTAAGTGAATCACTGCAGTTGTTAAGTGAGTGACACCGTTGTTAAGTAAACCTGTCTTCCCCATTGACTTTGCCCGTCAGAAAGTCGCAAAAGGGGATCACGTGACCCGGGGATGCTGTGACCGTCGTAAACACGAGTCAGTTGCCAAGAGTCTGAATTTTGATCATGTGACTGTGGGGATGCTGTAATGGTCGTTAAGTGTGAAAAATGTTCCTAAGTCACTTTTTTCAGTGCTTCTGTAACTTTGAACAGTCACTAAACCATTAACGGTTGTAAGTCAAGGACCAACAGCAATATTTACCACGATGTGGCTTTCCCAAAAGGGATACTAACCTTCCACACTGGTGTTGAAGCAGCTAGTGGATTAACGGGATGCTCCTTGGTCGCCTGAGACTCAGGGGAGCTGGTGACAGAGAGAGAACTTGAGGAGGAATTGGTACACGGCGTCTCCTCTTCGGGACATGATTCCAGGGTTTCGTTTTCAGAGTTTGTGCTTCTTTCCAAAGCTGCAGCTTGAGGAGATCTGGTGACTAAGATGTCCTCCAGAACCACGACTGGCATTTTCCGTTCAAATATGACATTCTGAGGTTTATCCTCTGTGGAAATATTAGTTTCTAGCCCAGTGAATGCCGCGCTTGGTAATTCCTTATCTGTTATATCTAAGCCAGTTTCTAAACAAGGATCCACCTCCTGGGCGTTGCAAGAGGAATTTGGGGACGTGGCCTGGCCTTCTTTCTCCTTTGGGGTTCCCCCCGGAGATGCTACTCGGACGCTGGACTTGGTGCGACCCATGTTCTCATCCGGCCTGCGAGGAGGGTCATCCGTCAAGTCTATGAAGAACCGAGACTGACTTGTATCATTTTTTAGACTTATCTTCACAAAGTTATCTAGGGGACCCTTGCCATTAATCAGTTTTGGAACAAGAGATTCAGTTTCTTCCTCGCAACTGTTTTCCACATTGTCCGACAATGGATGTGGCGAGTCAGGGTAGGCTGCATTTTGATCGAGGACGTTCTGCACGCTCCTGGCTTTTTTCACTTCCGGATTGGTGTCATTTTTCTCCTTTGGTATGGGATTCAAGCGTTTGAAGGGCAGTCGAGCTGGAATAATAAGACCGATAAAATGAATATTATTGCTATTTAATTTCTGCGGCTGCCCATCTCATCTAAGCAGTGCTCGGCAGCCCACAACAGATAAAAGCAACAATCCAATAAAACCAGTTTAAAACAAACCAATACACAAACATATAAAGCGATCAACGATCATTGTAAAATAATAATCATGATCAACAGCGGCATCCATTTTTTAATCAGCTCAATCCCTGGGGTAGTTTACAACTGATTTTGATTTCCAACCTCAAATTATGTGTAACATGCAGATCCATCTCCTTCATAAAAATGGAAAATTAAACAACCAGCATCACACTATAGTCTATATGGGGTAGTATGCTTTGCATATATTACAGTACTTGATTCCTTGGGCCAGTCTCTCTCTCAGCCCAACTCACCTCAGAGTGATGGTTCTTGGGAAAATAAGAGTGTTGGGTAACCGCTTAGAGTAGGGGTGTCAACTCCCATTGTCACGTGACGTATCGGGACTTTTTCCCCCTTCGCTAAACTGGGCGTGGGCGTGGCCAGCGCACGACGCATCCATCCCGCAAGCTGAGAGTTTGACAGCCCTGGCTTAGAGAGTGCTGTAAAGCACTGTGAAGCAGTATATAAGTCCAAGTGCTATTGCTATTACTCTGCTTGCAACCTTGAATTATATAAAAAGGCTGAATAAAAAAGTAATGATGTTAATATTTCCTAAATCAAAATATATGTATCTTTCTGGCACAGGATAGTATCTTGACATCTGATCAAGAAAGGAATCTTGAAGAGGAAGAACAATGTCCACTGAAAGCTACAAGTTCCTCTGAGAAAGGAAAATGTTACAAGGGATCATGAATGGAAGTTGTCAACATTTATCACCCAACATATGTTTGATAAAAAAAAAAAAGACTACTATTGAGATAAGAATGCTACCAAATGGTGTTAAGACTAATTCATAACCTCTTCCTTTAGATGGACTATCACCAATATCATCAAAAGCTTTAGAGGATTATCACACAAGCTAAAAATCAGCAATGGAAAAAGCCTGCAGATATTATATACATAAATCTTTTTCAACTGACATCCAAACTCCAAATTAAATAAACATTTTGTTTTTCAATATCACAAATTAGCATTGTTGCCAAATCCCTTGAGATGTTTGTGTTCCCACTTACACAAATAGTATTTTGGTTGCTCAACACCCATATCCAGGGCTACTTAAATTGTCAGGCTCTTGAGGGAACTGAGGGTTATTCTTTTTCACACAGAATTCTTCCAGGGTTCTCTGTTAGCAAGATTTATTGAGAAAAGATTGGATTACAAGAATTCTAGCAAAACTGTTTTCCATTTAAAACAAGTATAGTTTCATGTATACTATGGCAGGGTATGTGTGGTGGGATGTTGTTTGGAGTCCCAGGAGGGAGGGGCTGCTTCTCAGAGGGCAAGGAGACATGAAGCTTGGAAAGTCTGTTAGGCTGGAAGAGGGCAAAAACGAACCCTCCCTACCAGTTCAGATGTATCTGTAGTTGTGCAGATAATGGTGTGAGTCTGGCAAGATTCTTTCTGTAGGCCAGGGGTCTCCAACCTTGGCTCCTGGAAGCCTGGCGGACTTCAACTCCCAGAGTTCCACAGCCAGCAAAGCTGGCTGTGGAATTCTGGGAGTTGAAGTCCGCCAGGCTTCCAGGAGCCAAGGTTGGAGACCCCTGCTGTAGGCAAACAAAACTACTCAGTCTTGGTTTGTGACACCTGACAAAAGTTTCTGATTGTCTTTCTGCCAGTAATCCATCAAGGAGATAGATCTCCTCACTAACAATAGAGAAGCTTGCGACTCTACTATAGTTAAGATTATAATCCCCAGATTCTTTGTCAGTCTGGCAACCAATATTTATGGATGTATTCTCACTGACCATCAGTGGACCCTGGACCACAGATCAATTTGGACAGGAGGAACAAAAATGTATAGTGTAAGGCTGAGGAGTGCAGGGTTCAAATATGGACATTTTTTTACCTCTAGTAAAATACCAGAAGCTGGAGTCAGCCAAAATAACTAAACTGAGAGAAACTGAACAAGTATTCTTTTTTTTTAAAGGGCATAATTAAACCACGGAATTCATTTCTATCAAATGGAGCAATGGCAACTCGGATAGCTCTGAAGGGGGATTAGACAAATTCATGGGAAAACAAAGAGGTTGAAGGCTGCGAAGGATGGCGGATACACACTATCATCTATATCGTAGTCATTGAAACTTCTTGGTAGGAGTTGCTAGGGAACACAAGTGGGAAAGTATCACACTGGGCTTCCCCCAGCATTTGCCTGGACAGTGTGATGGGAAGATGTTGGATGAGAAGGGCTTTTTTGAACCATAGAAAACTGGGGACAAAAGGAAGACTTTTTTTGAGAGCACATGTATTTTTCAAGTCAGCAGAGCCTTGTAGAACATGATTTAAAATTTACCTAAGCCTAGACTAGGGGTGTCAAACTCGATTTCATTGAGGGCCACAATGGGGTTTGACCTTTGGGGGGGATGGATGAGCGTGGCCAGCTTGATGTCACTTGTGCTGGGGCCCTTGTGGAGGTCCAAGCACTCTGCCAGCGAAAACAGGCTCCTGAGCTCCGTTTTTGGCGACAACAGCCTCCTGCAACCCTCTGCCAGTGAAAATGGAGTTCAGAAGGGCTGCTCTCCAGAACTCCATTTTCGCTGGCAGAGGCACCACTGGCTCGTCCTTTGCTGTTTCCAGGGCAACCCCTTGGGCCAGATCTAAGCACTCTGTGGGCTGGATCCAGCCCCCAGGCTTGAGTTTGACAGCCCTGGCCTAGACTCTACTATAGTTTCTCAATCTGAAATAATTTGATTCGGCCTTCAGTTAGAAGGAAATATTGTTGAATGCTAAAATTATGTTGTATTTTGGGTTTTGTCTCTATAAGCCATCCACAAATCTATTAATAGCCATGCAAATATATCCAAACTTTATTGACAATTAAATTTACTACTAATAAGACACAGAAAATGCTGTTAATTTAGCTCTAAAAAGGACTTTTGACAACTTCAAAAACAAAGCTATCAATATCAACTAAGAGCTTGGTGGTTTTGTATCTACCATATTTTGTCTGGAACAAGAGGTAAATAATATAGCTGAATTCAGACATAATTAAGCAATGTAGTTATTTCCTTTTGACTGATATATGAAACAGGTTACAGGCCTCATTAAACCATGATTGTGACAAGTTAAATTAAATTATAGTGACAAGAATGAATCCACCTTGGTTATTCCACATACAAAGTATAACAATGTAGTGTAACATTTGACCTGTTAATATGATTCTTAGGTACAGTGAGCTATCATCACTCGTCCCACAGCTCAAGGAAGTACAGGTAGTCCTCAAGTTACAACCATTCATTTAGTGATTATTTAAAGTTAGAACAGCAGGGGAAAAAATGACTTATGACCAATTATTCACACCTAAAACTGTTACAACATCCCCATGGTCAAATGATCAGAATATGGATGCTGGGAAACTGACTCATATTTATGACAGTTGCAGTGTCCCAGTGACATATGATCATCTTTTGCAGCCTTCTGACAAGCAAGGTCAATGAGGAAGCCAGATTTAATTAATAACTACAATGATCCACTTAACAATGGATCTGTCCAAGAATGGCAATAAAATGGAAGTCGCTTAATAACCGTCTCGCAAAGGAAGAGTAATTTTGGCCTCAATTGTGGTCGAGAATTACCTATAGTTTTGAAGGAAATCTAGGCTCCTAACTCCGCAGATGTGCTAATGGTTTTAACAGAGGGGATTATTCTGAAGTCACTGCCCATATCAGTGCTGTTCAGGATTCTGCAGTGCAACAAAACCAAGATGGACTGATATCTTCCACCCCATTGAACAAAGTCAATAGAATAGAAAAACAGCCGTTCTCCCCCAATGTCCTTGCACTCCAATTTCTGCAACCCCACTAAAAAAGAAAGTTCTTGAAACACAGAACAGAATGCAAATAGTATTATAAATCCAAGAAATATGAAAAGCATAAAGTTGAAGAACCAGATTATATATTTGAAGATGAAACAAACAATTTACCTTGGATTAGTTTCCGGGCTGGAACTCCTGTTTTATTTCGACACTCCATAGTTGCCTAGCAAAGGCAAATAAAAATTAAATTTCTGCATATGGTCAGAATGTAATATTGATCACTTCCGATTATTGATATTGGCCTTCACCCAATCCTTCTTGTGATCACTCAAGTTCTATCCACCCATACCAAATCCTCCTTGTCATTCAACTACACATACACACAGTATTTAGTTTCTGTTTCCCATTCACCTAATCTACCAAGCACTGCACCTTGTTTAACACAATTCTTCCACATAGACTTGTGTCTAAACTTCTGGACCTTGGGCTTTCGAATTCAATCTGCCTTTGGATTATGGATTGCCTCAGTTTCCCCTCAGAGACCCCCTCCCCTCCCTGCCTCAGTTTCCCTTCAGAGACCCCCTCCCCTCCCTGCCTGTTTCCCCTCAGACCCACTCCCCTCCCTGCCTCAGTTTCCCTTCAGAGACCCCCTCCCCTCCCTGCCTGTTTCCCCTCAGACCCCCTCCCCTCCCTGCCTCAGTTTCCCTCAGAGACCCCCTCCCCTCCCTGCCTCAGTTTCCCTCTGAGACCCCCTCCCCTCCCTGCCTCAGTTTCCCTCTGAGACCCCCTCGCCTCCCTGCCTCAGTTTCCCTCTGAGACCCCTCCCCTCCCTGTTTCCCTCAGAGACCCCCTCCCCTCCCTGCCTCAGTTTCCCTCAGAGACCCCCTCCCCTCCCTGCCTCAGTTTCCCTCTGAGACCCCCTCCCCTCCCTGCCTCAGTTTCCCTCTGAGACTCCCTCGCCTCCCTGCCTCAGTTTCCCTCTGAGACCCCTCCCCTCCCTGTTTCCCTCAGAGACCCCCTCCCCTCCCTGCCTCAGTTTCCCTCTGAGACCCCCTCCCCTCCCTGTTTCCCTCAGAGACCCCCTCCCCTCCCTGCCTCAGTTTCCCTCTGAGACCCCCTCCCCTCCCTGTTTCCCTCAGAGACCCCCTCCCCTCCCTGCCTCAGTTTCCCTCAGAGACCCCCTCGCCTCCCTGCCTGTTTCCCTCAGAGACCCCCTCCCCTCCCTGTTTCCCTCAGAGACCCCCTCCCCTCCCTGCCTCAGTTTCCCTCAGAGACCCCCTCCCCTCCCTGCCTCAGTTTCCCCTCAGACCCCCTCCCCTCCCTGCCTCAGTTTCCCTCTGAGACCCCCTCGCCTCCCTGCCTCAGTTTCCCTCAGAGACTCCCTCGCCTCCCTGCCTCAGTTTCCCTCTGAGACCCCCTCCCCTCCCTGCCTCAGTTTCCCTCTGAGACCCCCTCCCCTCCCTGCCTCAGTTTCCCTCTGAGACTCCCTCGCCTCCCTGCCTCAGTTTCCCTCTGAGACCCCCTCGCCTCCCTGCCTCAGTTTCCCTCTGAGACCCCCTCCCCTCCCTGTTTCCCTCAGAGACCCCCTCCCCTCCCTGCCTCAGTTTCCCTCTGAGACCCCCTCCCCTCCCTGTTTCCCTCAGAGACCCCCTCCCCTCCCTGCCTCAGTTTCCCTCTGAGACCCCCTCCCCTCCCTGCCTCAGTTTCCCTCTGAGACCCCCTCCCCTCCCTGCCTCAGTTTCCCTCTGAGACTCCCTCGCCTCCCTGCCTCAGTTTCCCTCTGAGACCCCCTCGCCTCCCTGCCTCAGTTTCCCTCTGAGACCCCCTCCCCTCCCTGTTTCCCTCAGAGACCCCCTCCCCTCCCTGCCTCAGTTTCCCTCTGAGACCCCCTCCCCTCCCTGTTTCCCTCAGAGACCCCCTCCCCTCCCTGCCTCAGTTTCCCTCAGAGACCCCCTCGCCTCCCTGCCTGTTTCCCTCAGAGACCCCCTCCCCTCCCTGCCTCAGTTTCCCTCAGAGACCCCTCCCTCCCTTTTTCCCTCAGAGACCCCCTCCCCTCCCTGCCTCAGTTTCCCTCAGAGACCCCCTCCCCTGTTTCCCTCAGAGACCCCCTTCCCTCCCTGCCTCAGTTTCCCTCAGACCCCTCCCCTCCCTTTTTCCCTCAGAGACCCCCTCCCCTCCCTGCCTGTTTCCCTCAGAGACCCCCTCCCCTGTTTCCCTCAGAGACCCCCTTCCCTCCCTGCCTCAGTTTCCCCTCCCCCTCCAACCCCCGCACCCAAAGGCCCCTCCGGCTGCCCGCCGTTCTCTTTAGTCCCTCACCTGCCCGAGGAGAAGAGCGGCCGGGCTGCGGGAAACCGTCGCTTTCCCCTCACATTCCCGGGGGACAGCGAAGGCTCGCTGCCTCGGCCGGTCCCATCCGGCTCGCCCTGCGCCCAACCGCCCGCCGGCCCGTCGGCTCGCTCCTCGCTCGTATTTGGCGGGAGTTCTGCCGACCTTCGCGCTCCGGCGCCCTGATAGGGCGGGACGCCGAGCCCACGTGACCCTGCCGGCTGTGCGCGAGGGCGGGAGGAGCGGGAAGCGGCGGCTCAAAATCTCGCGAGAAGTAGCCCCGACGGGAAGGCGCGCTTGGCCCGGGAGGTTGTGTAGAGATGCGGTGAAAATGAGACGCGTATCCGCACTTCCGGTTCTTGAGGGCGTGGGGAAGAAAGGGGCCAAAGAGAGCGTTCTCCTTTGTCTGCAGCCGGGCGCCCGCTCGTTACCTTGGTCTTCCCAAATTTCCAGTACTTTATGTAGGGTGTATTGGAGGGCGTCACCCTTTGAGAGCTGTATGCAACGAAATTTTATTTTAATGAAATTAAAATGTGCACTCAAAGTAACCATAAACTTATTTTAAGTCTGAGCAAAAGAATATTCTAAGTCCAAGACATAGGAAGGGCAGCAAGATGGAAAGCTGGAGGCACGTTTCATTTAACGGAACAGCAGAGTTGGAAGGGACCTTGGAGGTCTTCTAGTCCAACCGCTCCTGCTCAAGCAGGAGAACCCATACCATTTCAGACAAGACTTAGAATAACTTTATTGTCACTTTGAATGTACACTAATGGTTGTCCAGTCTCTTGTTTAAAAAGTCCACTATTGGAGCACCCTCAACTTCTGGAGGCAGGTAGTTCCAGTGATTCATGGTTCTCATTGTTAGGAAGTTTCTCTTTCATTCCAGGTTGCTTCTCTCCTTGGTTACAAATTCCTTCCACAGCTTCTTGTCCTGCCTTCTGGTGCTTCCCTAAGACCAAACCTAGAGTACTGCATCCAGTTTTGTTCACCACATTAATAAAAAAAAATGTTGAGACTCTAGAAAGAGTGCAGAGAAGAGCCACCAGGATGATTGAGGGAACTGGAGACTAAAATATACAATGAACGGTTGCAGGAACTGGGCCTGGCTAGTCTAGGGAAGAGAAGGACCAGGGCAGACAGGATAGCATCTCCCAATATTTGAGAGGCTGCCATAGAGAGGAGGAAGGGGACAAGCTATTTTCTAAGGCACCCGAAGGCCAGACAAGGAATAATGGATGGAAACTGAACAAGGAGAGATTCAACCTGGAAATAAGGAGAAACTTTCTGACAGAACAATCAACCAATGGAACAGAAGTTGCCCTTGGAAGTTGTGGGAGCGCCATCACTTGAGACTTTCAAGAAAAGACTGGACTGTCATTTGTCAGAAATGGTGTAGGGTCTCCTGCTTGGGCGGAGGGTTGGACTAGATGACCTACAAGGTCCCTTCCCATTCTGATTATCTGTTATCTGCTTTGGAGAATAGCTTGACTCCCTATTTTTTGTGGCAGCCCCTCAAATAATGGAAGGCTGCTATCCTATCACCTCTGGTCCTCCTTTTCATCAAACTAGACAAATCCAATTCCTGCAACTATTCTTTGTATGTTTCAGCCTCCAATCCCCTAATCCTCTTTGTTGATAGTTCTCACAAGAGAAAACATAGGCGTTGTAGAATTTTCCTCCCCTTTCTGATCTGAATACACGTCATCCTCGACTTACAACCACAACTGAGCCCAACTGCTAAGCAAGACAGTCGTTAAGTGGGTTTTGCCCCATTTTATGAATCTGCCGCTTTAATCCCAGCGTCAAAAACTTTCTTTCTAATTTTACCTCTATGGCTCAGTTAGCTGCCTGAAACTTGAAAGGGCAAAAACAGTAGCGCTGCTAATTGGTCAAACATCCCCCGCTTTTCTATTGGCCAATGGAGAGAAGAGCGCTCCTGATTGGCTGGAATGTGAGGTTTTTAAAGTAAAGGCGGAAAGTGGAATTTCTGCCTTTCATTTCCTGATTAATTGAATGAATGTGGATCCTTTATGCCTCTATTCAGGGACCAATGAAATTTTTATTTTGGAGCAGGGTTCTCCAAACCCTGGCAATTTTAATGCTTGTGGACTTCAATTCCCAGAATTCCTCAGCTAGCCACGTGGCTGAGGAATTCTGGGAGATGAAGTTACCAAGTCTTAAAATTGTCTAGTTTGGAGACTCCTGTGTTATAGGAGATTAGATGGCTGCTATAACAGCTTATGTATCCACGAATATTCAGACTACACTGTTGAAAAGAACAAGTAATCTAACCATTCATTTTAAATCAGGGTGTGGAAAAACCAGGTTTTAAAGGGTCCTTTGAAGGGAGATTTTATTTTCCAGGGCTCCAAGATCACCGCAGATGGGGACTGCAGCCAATTAATTAAAAAGACGCTTGCTCCTGGGGAGGAAAGCTATGGCAAATCTAGACAACATACTAAAAAGCAGAGTCATCGCCCTACCAACAAAAATGCATAGAGTCAAGGCTAGGTTTTTCCCACTTGCAATGTATAGCTATGAAAGTTGGACCATAAGGAAGGCTGAGCGCCAAAGAATGGAGGCCATTGAACTCTGGTGCCGGACAAGGCTCCTGCAGGTCCCTTGGACTGCAAGGTGATCCAACCGGTCAGTCCTGGAGGAGATCAACCCTGACTGCTCTTTAGTTTGTGTTTATTTTCATGGTCACGGTCATGATGTGCACTGAAGATGGCGTTTGATTTCGTTGTACGAGGTGCAAGGACAATAAACTAAAACTACAACTAGAAGGCCAGTTACTGATGATGAAACTCAAAATACTTTGGCCACCTCATGAGAAGGAAGGACTCCCTGGAGAAGGGCCTCATGCTGGGAACGATCCAGGGCAAAAGAAGGAGAAAGAGACGGCAGAGAAGGAGGGGGGCTGGATGGAATCCCTGAAGCAGTTGGCATCAGCTTAAATGGACTCCAGAAGATGGTAGAGGACAGGAAGGCCTGGAGAAACGTTGTCCATGGGGTCGCGGTGAGTCAGACATGACTTTGCAACTCACAACAACATATGAAGAGAGTTAGGGTAAGAGTGGATTCTAGGGAGAATCCAAAGGTGCTTTTTTATTTTTTTCCCAAGAGGCAACTGGACTTCCTGGTTTCTCTTTGAAGACATTTCGCTTCCCATCCAAGAAGCTTCTTCAGCTCTCCAGGGAGAAGTTAAGCCCCACCAAAGGAGCTTAGTCTCAGGTCATCCTCCTGCTTCACGAATGTTTACAATTTTTTTAAATTAATGTGGCTGAGCACCCACGGGGGAGACAGGTGGCGTCAGGAGCTGACAGGCTGTCTTTTATGGCCTTGATTTGTTGAAAGTCAAATAAAAAAATTAGAAAGATAAGTCATCAATGAAGTCGCTGCCCTTTCCTGTCAGTCAAAATCAGCTTCTTTAAGTTGACTGCCACACAGTAGAAGCCATGCAGGTCTTGTGCTTTCCTTTGTCAATTGGGCCCACCATACATGCTGATGTCATCTGAGTGATGCCATGGCCTAGAGGTGGAGCTCTCGCCTCACAATCAGGAGGCTGTGAGTTCAATCCTAGGTACAGGCAGACATTTCTCTCTCTGGGCACACTGAGAATAATATATCTGCTGGACAAAACTCCTCATTGGTGACAGGAAGGGCATCTGGCCAGTAAACACCCAGCTCCATTCAAGCTGCTCAGACTCCGCCCTGAAAGGAATTATGGGGATGATAAAAGGCACACAAAAAAACCTAACTTGCTGATGTTGTCCCTCCATCTTGTCTCTTTCATGGACACTTTTTATTGTGGGATTCATTCTATGACTGCCTTAGCAGAATAACAGAGTTGGAAGGGATGTTTAGGTCATCTAGTCTAACCCCCCCCCGCCCAAGCAGGAGACCCTACACACCATTTCTGACAGAGGGCAGCACAGTCTCTTCTTGAAAACCTCCAGTGTTGAAGCTCCCACAACCTCTGAATGCAAGTTCTGTTCCATGAATGGATTGTCCTAACGGTCAGAAAGTTTCTCCTTATTTCCAGGTTGAATCTCTCCATCAGTTTCCATCTATTTTTCCTTATCTGGCCTTCGGGTGCTTTAGTCCACCTGCCATCAGTTCTTTTTGCTATGTGATTAGCCCATTTACATTTCAACTCTTCCACTCTCTCTCTCTCTTCAGACTTGTAAGTGTGTAGGAAGTTAGCACCCATCCCACTCCTAGAAAAATGAAATATCCTAGGAAATATTAAAAAGGCAGAATATTTCCCCTAAAAAGAGTAGAAACTCAGAAGCAGAAGCTCATCTCAGAAGCAGAAGCTTACTCCACACCTTTGTTAATGGGTGGGCCATTAAGGCCGAGACCAGGATATTTTACATAACAAAGATCTCCAGGTAGAGCTGTAGTAGGAATTGCCCAAAGCCCTTTCATTACATCATCATCCAGCAAGGCTCAACCAAGCCTGGCACTCAGGACAGCCTACACTGCATGGCCCCAAGGGGAGTCTGACAACCAATCAGAATACAAGCTCAAATTCAAATCCCAACAGAGGGTATATAAGGGACGCTCAGCATCTCAGCCCTCTCTTCTTTTCCTTCACTCAACATCTTGAAGCATGTGATCATGCTTCCTTCTTTGGAGTTCCAAGCTATGTGATCCTGTCCACCATTAAACCATCTTTCCAAACAGCCTCCATGTTTCTAGTGTCTTTCTTCCCCACTTGGAACCGAACCCAGAAGGATAATTCTTCCAACAAGTGAACCTGGCTTCCCCATTGACCTTGTCAGAAGGTCCTAAAAGGGGGATCCCATGCCACTGTCATACATACCCCAACTTTTGATCACATGACCGGTGGGGGGGGAAATGCTGCACGGGTCATAAGTGTGAAAAATGGTCAAAAGTCCATTTTTTCAATGCTGTTGCAACTTTGAACAGTCCCTAAGCCAATGGTTGTAAGTGGGGAACTCCCTGTATATAAGGTAAATCCCAACTGGGCACTCCTCTAAAGATTGGACTACAACTCCCATCATCCAGGCTCAAGAAATGGGCAGGCTTAGCCTTCTCCTTGGAAGCTGTACTGAAACACGTGGCCGGGCGGACTTGCAAGTATAATACGGCACCACGTGGGTGAAGAGGGCTAGGGGGCGCTGTGGCGCCTTGCCTTGACGCTCTCTCCGCCCCGCGCGAAGAGGGAAATAATATATGCATCCTCGAGCGCTCTAGGGCTCGTTTATCAATGGTGTGGAAAGCGTGGAACCGGATCCTCTTTTTGTCCTCCTAACTCCTCCTCCCGCTCTGGGTTTTTTTTTTTTAAATGGAATCCTTCCGCTGAGGGAAATAAGAGCGTGTCCGCGCAGGCGCAGTGAGGGACGGAAACGGGCGATCGTCCCGGGTGACATCCCGACGGGCGCGGAGAGCCACCGGGGCTGAGCTCGGAGCTCGGCGGGAGCCGAGGGGCGTCGTTGGTCTCCCTCCTTCCCTTTTATTCCCCTGTCCGTTGGTCCGCCTGCTCTGGGACTACTTTGTGTGTCCCTCCACTCCTTTCTGCTGCTCTCTTCCTCCTGCTTTCTCTTTCTCCTTCTCTCTCTTCGGCTGATCTTCCCGGAGAAAAGAAAAGCAAAGAAGAAGGGAAAAGGACGACTTTCCCCCCGCCCTCCACCCTGCCCCAGACATCATTTTCAAGCCTTTTAACCCGGCTCTTCCTCCGCCGCCGCCGCCGCCGGGGCATCTCTGCTTCTTCCTTTAGCCTCGTTGAGGACTAGTCTCTTGAGCAGTTTCAAGCCGCCCCAACCAGCCGCAGCTCGGGGACTTTTTGAGGCGGTGGTGCAAGGGGGCTGCCTTTCCCAGCCTCTGAAAACAACCCTGGCAAGCGGACAGTCTCTTCCTGTCTTTTGGCAGAGCCCCATTCGAGGTTTCTCCATGATTTGGAGGCTGTTTTTTTGGCTTTCAAATTGAGGGTTGTTTTTGTTGGGAGGCTGTTTTGCTCTTGTCAGCCTCGAGCAGGGAGAATTTGGGTCCCTGACACATTGGGGAAGGGGCTGCTCTGGTCAGCTCTAATCCAGACCCCAGCTTCATTTTTTTTGGGGGGGGGGAAAGCCCACCCTATTATCTCCCCTAGGCTCGGAGCATCTTTTCTGGGTGGCCAGGATCTTCCTACCCACTCCTGCCCCCTTCTTCACCTGGCTGCTGACCCCTTCATGCCAGAGCTGGGACCCCCCTGCCCCACTTTTTGTACCCCCCCTCTGATCTCAAAGCAGCCCACCATCGTCGCCTTACTCACACCCAAAGTGGGATCCTGATCCAATTTGGCAGCTTCCTCGACGGGACTCCCATCCTCATCCTCATCATGTCTGTGGCAGGGTTGAAGAAGCAATTCTACAAAGCCAGCCAGGTAAGCAAATAGAAATTGCCAGATGTTCTGGCTCAGATGTCCAGATGTGGTGGCTCTTTCCTCTTTTTTTTTTTAAAAAAAACAAAACTCAAAACTCGACTCCTTTCCTCCTCCTGCTCTTTGGACGGTGATGATTTTTTTTTTTTTTTACTTTTTCCAAACCGTGTTTTGTTGGGATATGGGGAAAAAATCTGCTCTCGGGATGGGCCGCCAGGATCCAAAGCTCTGACTTATTTATTTTGCAAAAAAAGAGGGTCATAGTTTGGCATGCAAGCAGGACAAGGAAGAACAATTTGGGCAGCTGTGGGGGGTTTTGTGTGTGTGTGTGTGCAGTGGTCTTTTGTGTAGTGGCCGTGGGGCCCAGGAAGGATAGGGTAAAAGTTATACTTGGTGAAATGTGTCTTGAAACCTCCCCACAAAAAATTCCTGAGCTGCCTCCGTGCAGCTTTCAAACAGGTTCGTAAATACACCTGTTTCATCCTGGAGAATGCTGGTGATTTGTGAGACAAATAGTAACCCGGCGTTGAAAATTCAAATTTTTCCATGGTGTTGTGTAAAGATTGCCAAGGAGCAGTTTTGGCAGAGAAAAAGCGAGACACAATTTCTTTCGCGAAGCAGCTGAATTATTATTTGGGGATATTTCTATGCACTGGAACAAGGAAATTAATTTTTTTTAAAATTACTTTTATGAGATGTTGTGCCAAGCGTTGTGAACTCTAAATGGCTCTTTTGAGACAGGTTTTCGAAGAATTGGGGTGGTATTAGGAATATGCCAAAGTTTTATTGTGATGAATTTATTTGTTTATATCCCATAACTTTATAATAATAATTTTATTATTTTGACAAATAACTCGAGATGGCAAATGTCCCTAATTTAGTTGGGACTGAAGAATCCCAACACTCTTTCTTCCTGTTATTTTCACCACAACTACGAGCCTTGGGGTGGGGTGAGATGGAGTGAGAGAGGGATTGGCTCAAAGTCAATCCATCTGGTTTTCATCCCTAACGTTGCACTAGAACTCTCTGTCTCCTGGCAATTGGCCCAAAGTCACCCGTCGGCTTTCTTACCTAAGGCAGGACTAGAATTCACCATCTTTTAATGGTTGGCCCAAAGTCACCCAACTGGTTTTCATGCCTAAGGCGGGACTAGAACTCCCAGTCTCCTGGTAATTGACCGAAAGTCATCCATCTGGCTTTCCTGCTAAGGCGGGACTAGAATTCACTCTCTCCTTTTGTCTGGCCCAAAGTCACCCAGCCCGTTTTCATGCCTAAGGCAGGACTGCAACTTACAGTCTCCTGGTAATTGGCCAAAGTCACTGAGCCAGCTAAGGCAGGACTAGAACTCAGTTTCCTGATGTTTAGCCCAGAGTCACCCAACTGACTTTGACGCCCAAGACAGGACTAGAATTCACCATCTTCTGGTGATTGGCACAATCACCCAGCCAGCTTTGGTGCTTACAGCAGGACTAGAACTCCCTGTCTCCTGGTGTTTGGCCCCAAATTACCCAGCTAGCTGTCACACCTAAGGCGGGACTACAACTCCCAGTCTCCTGGTGATTGACCAAAAGTCACCCAGTTGGCTTCTGTGCCTAACGCGGGACTAGAACTCACCTTCTCCTGGTGACTGGCCCAAAGTCACCCAGCCCGTTTTCATGCCTAAGGCAGGACTACAACTCTAAGTCTCCAGGTAGTTGGCCAAAGTCACCGAACCAGCTTTTGTACCTAAGGCAGGACTAGAACTCACCCTCTCCTGGTGACTGGCTCAAAGTTGTCACCTAACTGACGTTGATGCCTAAGGCGGGACTAGAATTCACCGTCTCCTGTGTGATTGGCCCAAAATAGCCCAGCTGGCTTTCCTGCCTAAAGTGGGACTTGAACTCGGGGTCTCTCACTTTCTAGCCTGGTGCCTTACGTAGTAGAGCAAACTGGCTCTTACCTGGATCATAATCTGGAGGATGACGGAGATCAAAACACAAATAGGAAGTTGGCGTGATGCCAGGCATCAATCTTCATTGTATGGATTCATAGCTATAACTTTGGGCTATCCAAAGTTTCTTCTGGCTTGGTAGGGAAAAAAAAAAGAAAGAAAGAAAAACAGCAAGAGGGATGTGTAGTTCATCTTCTAGCTGCCCATGAATATTTTGATAGTGGCCCCAGCCGGCAGCGAGTAGCTTAAGTGTTGTGCGGCAACCATTTTGTGAATGCGCCCACAACTGCGTGCCCATTTGCAGGTGGGCTGCAAAGAGGTTACTTCCCCTTCCTCTGAAGCAAGCAGATCCTTCCTTCGCACGTTGCCCGGCCAATCCTGAGCAGGCTGGAAACCCTGTATGCTGGTTTGGGTCTCCAAGGATGCAAACCCTATCATTTTGTCTAAAGAGCCTCCCGCCCTGCAAGGCCTTCTCCGCAAGACACCTCAGAAAATCCTTTTGTCAGGCCTACCAGGAAGATTGCTATAATTATTTCTACACTGAAAATTGGGAGAGAGAGAGAGGGAGGGGTGGGAGAGAGGAGATGGGGAGAGAGGGGGAAGAGGAGATGGCAAGGGAGAGAAAGACAGAAAGTGGAGTGGGGGCAGAGAAGGAGAGGAGGAAATGGCGATAGAAAGACAGGAGAGAGGGAGGAAAATAGGGAGAGAAGGAGGGAAAGAGAGAGAAGCAGGGGAAAAAGAGGGGAGAAGGTGAGGGAGAGAAGGAGAAGGAAAGAGAGGAAGAGAATGACAGGAAAGGGGGTGTGGGGAGAGGAGAAGGAGGAGAGAGCGAGAAAGGGAAAGAAAGATGGAGAGAAGGAGGGAGAGGGAAGGAAAGACAGGCAGAGAAGGAGGGAGAGGGAAAGACAAAAAGGAGAGGAGAAGAAGGAGACAGAGGGAGAGAAAGATGGGGAAAGAAGGAGAGAGAGGAAGAGAAGGAGAGAGAAAGAGTGAGAGAGCCCCAAGGCGATCTAGTGGAGGTTTCGGCCTATGTTTTCAGGGGGGACAGTACAGAAGAGGGCTACTTTGGGGGGAAAAAATATTCATTTCCACCAATATCCAGAAATATTCTCCCCCCTCCTGTTATCGGTGTTCTGCACATAGCCATTTAAAGCCTCTGTGCCACCTGCCAATGTGACAATTCCACATTGCAATAGCCACAGCCATGAACTTCTCCTTTCCAGACAAAAATTAGGCAATAGGTGAGCTGTCTCTCCGGAAATTGCAGAGGTGAGACTTATGAATGAGCATTTCTAGATAAACTCTTTCTTTCTGCCCTATTCTCCTCAGAACCCCCTTTTTTTGGCCGGGGGGGTGGGGAGTAAACAGTTTTAATCATCTTTGCAAATTCATTTCTGCAAATATCTGAACTTCCTCAAAGTGTTGCTTCACTTTGACAACTTTCAAGATGGGTGGACTTCAATTCCCAGAATTCTCCAGCCAGCATTCTGAGAGTTGAAATGCACAGATGCTGACTGGAGAATTCTGGGAATTGAAGTCAGTAGAAGTTAAGTGGAGAGTTCTGGGAAATGAAGTTTACAATTGGTGGCTGAGCAATTCTGAGAGTTGAAATCCACAGATGCTGAGTGGAGAATTCTGGGAACTGAAGTTCATAAATGCTGGCTGGGCAATTTTGAGAGTTGAAGTCCATGAATGCACCAGTGCTGGCTGGGGGATTCTGGGAGAGTTGGTCCATAGATAACGACTGGAGAATTCTGGGACATAGTCCACCCATCATAAACTTGCCAAGATTGAAAAGTATTGACTATGGCATAATAACACCCTTTTTTTAAAAAAAAGTATAATTGGGACAATGGCACAAATGATGCCAAATCTTTTCGAAGGGCAGCATAAAATGTTGGCTTGTGTCTCTAGGTTGCAGACAGTAGGTTGAGCTATGGTGAATTTGAACCTGGGCCTCACTGCTGCTGGTCTGACATACTGAATTGTAATAATGTATAAGTCCCATTTCTTCTGTAGCCACCATGGCAGTATTTTCTAAGCCATCTCAAGCCATGCAGGATCTTTGAATAGAATAGAATAGAATGAGTTGGAAGGGACCCTGGAGGTCCTCTAGTCCAGCCTATCCCATTTCAGATAAGGGACTGTCTAGTCCCTTCTTTAAAATATCCAGTGATATTTGAGTGCTTAAAGGTGCGAGGGCAATGAAAATGTTTTCCCAAAGCTTTGGTTTTTCTCTCTGTGGCGAGAGTCCTTGACACAGAACATGGTGCTTATTTTCTGTCCTTGTCTTCTGCCTCCATTCTGTGTCCAAATTATTCCAAAGTGACCAAGAGGAGAGGAGAGAAGGAAAAATCTTATTCTGCAAGAGGCTGGACCATGCCAACATGCACGCATTGCATGTACAACATGAGTCATTATTGCTAAATTCTTGGAATATCACCTCCAAAAAGCCAAATGGATGTTTTTCTCCATCCTTTGCACAATTCCTGGCAGCAACTGTTGCTCTGTGTGCAGATCTGGCATTTTTGCACCCCCAAATAGGAAGTGCTGAAAAGAGTTCCAGGGAGCTGTCTCTACCTCCTCCCCCTCTCCCTCTTAGCACTGATGATGTTACCTAGTTGGGTCATGAAACGTCTGCAGGAAAAGAACCAAGCTCAGAGAGCACGAAGGATCTTACAATCCTCCTCCTCCTCCTCCTCCTCCTCCTCCTCCTCCTCCTCCTCCTCCTCCTCCTCCTCCTCAACTTTCACGTATTTGTTTAACAACTGATCGAAGTTACAATGGAACTGAAAAGTGACTTGCAACCGATTCTCAACCTTAACCACCGTTACAACATCTCCACAATCACATGATCAAAAAAAAAAAATTCAGGCCCTTGGCCACCGGCATGTATTCATGACAGTTACGACATCCCATGGTGGTGAAGTTGTCATTGGCAGCCTCCTCCACCAGCTTACCGACAAGCCAAAGTCCATGAGCCAGATTCACTGAACGACTCCGTGCCTCGCTTAGCGGTCTGCAGCGACAGCACCTGCGGCAAAACGTGTCGGTTTAAAAAAAAACCGGGCTTGCCTTGCTTAACAAACTGCCTGGCTTAATGGTGGGCCTTCCTCTCCCAGCTGTCATAAGTCGACTCTGGGCCGAACTAAGTCAATCAGCCTTACTCCTGCTGCTCTCTTGTCTCTCTTAAATTCGTTTCCTTCTGCCTCTCTGGGGAAGCTCCTTCTGGCAGGCGCCTCTGTTTAACGTCCAGATCAATAACGCCGGCTCTCCTGGGCCTTCAATTATTCAGCTTAGGAAGTTTCCACAGGAGATGACAACACAAACTGTCGGGGACAGAGAGGTGTTGATCTGACAGTGCCTCTGTTTTCAGCGGTAAACCTCCACCGTTGATTCCTCCATAGTTACTACCTCCATAATAGTGTAGCAACCGACCATATGTTCTAAATCTGCCTTCGTTCCTAGGCCGGAGACCTTGGTTGGCATCCAGTCGGCAGCTCAGCCGGTTCTCTGGAGGACCTTCAGAAAAGGAGGGGCACCTTTATATTTTTGTGTTTTGTGTATCTATGTTTTGTTTGAGAATTAATAAAACCTCGGAGGAATGTTGGATGAGAATAATGGTAATCAAGTCAGAGAGGATGATGACTATAAACTGGATAAATATAGAGAATAATAATAGTAACAATGAAATTGAATACGAAAAGAGAAATAATGAGAAATTTGTTAAGAGATATCTATATGTTTATATTGAAATGGTGTAAAACAGAATTATGTTGCATAAAATAATATTCTACTTGACTTGTAAAATTAATAATGGAAAGAGGTTTTATGTACTTAATGGTTAATGATGGTTTGTTTGTCTTTAAAATCAATAAAATTTATTCCAAAAAAAAAAAAAAGAAAAGAAAAGGAGGGACACCTTATACGTTTATTTTTTAATGTAGTTATTTTTGCCTTGCCTTTTGTTTTTGCAAATAATTCAAAGTGTCGTGCCCCTGGGGGAGACTGACTCTGAGCAGTCAGAGGAGGACCCAGGGCCATCCCCTCTCCATCCGAGGGCACACAGGGAGGAGAGGATCAAGGTAAAATGTGGTCTACTCGGGAGGAGAGGGCCATGATCCTCTTCATGGGTTGCCAGTGTGAGATCTGCATAAGAGGTTGCGTGCCAGCAGACGCTGGAGACAAATTTGTGTTTTCTTCCTAAAGAAGGTTTAATCTTGGTTGGCGTTCTTCCAACGGGCTGTCCCTGGTTATCTTCCTGAAGTTTGTAATTATTTATCCTGGTCTGTCGTGGAACTTTATTCAGTGTGGTTTGGGTTTTTTTTGGTTTTTGCTTCGTTATCGGCTCTTTGAATGTGAACTGTGTTTCTTGCCTTTGAAATGTATATTTTGAAAAATAATCTACTCCTCCACTGTGAAACATTAAACAGTGAAGCCAAGTTGAAGGCATTAAAGGATCTTTATTTACGTTTTGGTTTTTGTTATATCTCTGAGATACTCTGGGTCATCACACAAGGTGCCAGACAAATCCAACACACAATTTCCTCCTCTTGTGTTCCCCACAACAACAGCCCTGTGAGGTGGGTTGGGTTGAGAGAGAAGGACTGGCCCAAAGTCACCCAGCAGGTTTTCATGGCTGGGGTGGGAGCAGAACTCCCAGTCCTTGATGATTGGCCCCCAAGTCACCCAGTTGGCTTTCAGGTGTAAGGTGGGACTAGAATTCACCCTCGCCTGGATTTTGGCCCCAAATCACTCAGCTATCTTTCCTGCCTAAAGTGGGACTAGAACTTCCAGTCTCTTGATGAATGGCCCAAAGTTACCCAGCTGGCTTTCAGGTGTAAGATGGGACTATATTTTACCCTTGCCTGGTTTTTGGCCCAAAGTCACCCAGCCGGCTTTCATGCCTAAGGCTGGTCTAGAACTCTCCATCTCCTGGTGATTGGTCCAAAGTCACCCAGCCGGCTTTCATGTATAAGGTAGACTAGAACTCTCCATCTCCTGGTGATTGGTCCAAAGTCACCCAGCCGGCTTTCATGCCTAAGGCTGGT
Organism: Hydrophis major; assembly: GCA_033807585.1. NCBI lineage: Eukaryota > Metazoa > Chordata > Lepidosauria > Squamata > Elapidae > Hydrophis > Hydrophis major. The sequence continues at coordinate 5,891,651 of CM066328.1, forward strand.
CTAGAACTCTCCATCTCCTGGGGATTGGTCCAAAGTCACCCAGCCGGCTTTCATGTATAAGGTGGACTAGAACTCTCCATCTCCTGGGGATTGGCCCAAAGTCACCCAGCTGGCTTTCATGTATAAGGTGGACTAGAACTCTCCATCTCCTGGGGATTGGTCCAAAGTCACCCAGCTGGCTTTCATGTATAAGGTAGACTAGAACTCTCCATCTCCTGGGGATTGGCCCAAAGTTTCCCAGCCACCTTTCATGCCTAAGGCTGGTCTAGAACTCTCCATCTCGTGGTGATTGATCCAAAGTCACCCAGCTGGCTTTCATGTATGAGGTGGACTAGAACTCTCCATCTCCTGGGGATTGGTTCAAAGTCACCCAGCCGGCTTTCATGTATAAGGTGGACTAGAACTCTCCATCTCCTGGGGATTGGTCCAAAGGCACCCAGCCGGCTTTCATGTATAAGGTGTGTTAAGCCTGGTTTCCCCAACCAGGGTTAGGGAGACAAGCTAAACAGAATGTGCAGCTTAGTCAGATAGGCACACAGATAAATGAGTGAGCTAAGCTTGTATGTTTATTAACATACAGTAAAAATGACAGATACGCTTGTGCTATCAAATATATAGTTTATTCCATTATGAGTTCATAGCATAGTCAAAATAACAGTCCAATAGTCATGTATCTTTTAGTCAGTCCATTCAGGGATATTCAGTTAGCAAAGTCCGTGTTGAATACCCTATGTCAATTCACTTACAAGCCAGTCCTTTGTTTTCTCTCCCGTTCGAGCAATGCAGTGTTGTCTCCTTGCAGTAATCAGGAATCATCAAAGCCAGAGAGAGATAGCAAGCTGCAATCTTGCTTCTTTTAAAGTGCTTTCACAACCACTCCCTTAATTACTATCCCACAGTTAAAGTTGCAGACACTTTAACTTACAGACTATGATTACATGTTATTATTTACCTAAACCAGTTAGGGTAAAACAATGTTATCCCTAACAAGGTGGACCAGAACTCTCCATCTCCTGGGGATTGGCCCAAAGTTACCCAGCCAGCTTTCATGCCTAAGGCTGGTCTAGAACTCTCCATCTCCTGGTGATTGACCCAAAGTCACCCAGCTGACTTTCATGTATAAGGTGGACTAGAACTCTCCATCTCCTGGTGATTGGTTCAAAGTCACCCAGCTGGCTTTCATGTATAAGGTGGACTAGAACTCTCCATCTCCTGGGGATTGGTCCAAAGTCACCCAGCCGGCTTTCATGCCTAAGGCTGGTCGAGAACTCTCCATCTCCTGGGGATTGGTCCAAAGTCACCCAGCCGGCTTTCATGTATAAAGTGGGACTAGAATTCACCCTTGCTTGGTTTTTGGTCTAAAATTACCCAGCCACCTTTCATGCCTAAGGCTGGTCTAGAACTCTCCATCTCCTGGGGACTGGCAAAAAGTCACCCAGCCAACTTTTGTGTCTAAGGTGGAACTAGAATTCACCCTCTCCTGGTGATTGGCCCAAAGTCACCCAGCTGGATTTTCCTGCCTAAAATGGGTCTGGAACTCCCAGTCTCCTGATGGTTGCCCCAAAGTTACCCAGCTAAAATAGGACTGGAACTCACCGTTTCCTATGATTGGCCCAAAGTCATCCAGCTTGAGTGGTACTAGAATTCCCAGTCTCCCTGTTTCTAGTCCGATGCCTTATCTTTTAAGCCAAATTGGCTCTCTTATATTGGAACTAAACGTCCATCCCAGCCGCCAGCATTTTAAAGGTTGAAAGGCAAATCCTGGTCAATACTTTATAAGTCCAACATAATTTAAGTCTACACGGCTCTAGAGATTCTGCCCCCCCCTCCTCCCACCTTTCCTAAATCTCTCTTTTTCCTTGAAGTTGTCTGAAGGGCCGCCCCAAAGTGGATTAATGGATTAATTCCTCTCGATTAGCATTGCATCTCAACTTCCTGCGAATCTGCTCCCCGCTGTGTGCTGTATCCTGTCTCTGGCTTTTGAATGTGTTTTAAGAAACACTCCAATTTGAGCAGGGATTTAGTTATCTGCTTAAACTGCTTTTATTATCAGCTTTTATTGTGGCTCTAGGGGTTGTGTGTGTGTGTGAGAGAGAGAGAAAGAGGGAGAAAGAGAAAACTATGCAGACTCCCAGCAATGAGCAATTAAATTAAGTTTAACAAATGAAAAACAAATTTTACCGTCAGGTTTTTGTAAAATGGTGCAATTGTCTTTATTTTTTACGTATAGTTCTTATTCAAAGTTTTAAGAGCACTAAGAAGAACAAATGTTATTTCTATCTTTTGAGGCGGGGGGGGGGGAGTTTCTCCCTGAATCAGAAACATGGAAAAAGGAAAAAAAGAGAGAAATAGCAGAGAGAAAAAACAGAACAAAGCACCAGAAAGAGAAAGAAAATGATATAAAGAGGTGGCTTCTAATAGACTTCATAGCATATATGTTTAATATATTTAATATTAATATATTTAATATAATATATTTAATATTATAAACTTATTTTAAATACTCATTTGTTGTTTGTTTAATGATAGCTCTTTCTCATTCTCTCATTCTCTCATTCTTCCTCATTCTTTCATTCTTTCTTTCTCATTTTTCCTCATTCTTTCATTTTCTTTCTGTTTTCCCTTATTCTCCCTCTCTGTCTCTCTTTCTTTCTCTTTATTCTCTCTTTCTCATTCTGTCTTTCTCTTTTATTCTCTCACTCTATCTCTCTCATTCTCTCTTTCTTCCATTCTTTCTCATTTTCTCTCTTATTCTATTCTCTCTTATTTTTTCTCATTTTTCTCTCAATTCTTTCTCTTATTCTCTTTCTCCCTCTCTTATTCTGTCTCTCATTCTCATTCTCCCTCTCATTCTCTTTTTCAATCTTTTTTCATTCTCTTTTTCTCTCCCCATCTCCCTCTTTACTCCTAATTCTACTGTATTTTCTTTTATGGGGAGCGGTGTGTGGAAATCTTTCTCTTTCCACTCTCTTAATCCTTTTCAGAGCCCATATCTTACCCAATAACAATCTTTGTCTCTTAAAACGCCACTCTTGGGCCCGAGCAAGTGTTTTCGTCCACGTGGCAGGGGACAAAGTCTGTGGACCAGTTTGCTGGTTTCTTTTCCTTTGCGTACAAAAACTAGATTTTCCTATATGCCTTGATCCAGGGGAGGGGGAGAACAGGACTTTTACCCCACTATTGAGCGCGAAGTTGCGCTTCCTTGTTTTAATAATTCCTCGAGCGTGTGTCTCTGAATTCTTTCCACCATACCTAATGTGCCTTTGGGGTTGTTATTTTTTAATTTTTTTTTTTGCACAGCTAATCCCGAGCTCAGAGTTAAAGCCATGGAGAGCCAGTTTGGTTTAATAGTTAAGGCACCCAAACTAGGAGAACTGAGAGTTGTAGTATTACTCTAGGCATGAAAACTAGCTGGGTGACTTTGTCAATCACCAGGAGAGGCTGAGTTCTAGTCCTTTCTTAGGTATGTAAGCCAACTGGGCAACTTTGGGCCAATCACCAGGAGAGGGTGAGTTCTAGTCCCACCTTGGGTATAAAAGCCAGTTGGTGACTTTTTGCTAATTATCAGGAGATGGTGAGTTCTAGTTGCACCTTAGATATGAAAGCTGGCTCGGTAACTTTGGGCCAATCACCAGGAGAAGGTGAATTCTAGTCTCACCTTAGGTCTGGAAACCAGCTGGGTGACTTTGGGCTAGTCACACACATTCATAGTCCAACTCACCTCACAGAGTTGTTGTTATGAGGAAAATAGGAAGGAGTAGTAGATATGCTTGGCAACTTTGGTTATTTTTTAAAAACAATAAAGGCGGGATAATAATAACAACAACAATAACAATAACAGCAATAATAACAATAATAGTTTAGAACATGGCTTGCCTGAACTGAACCACAATGAGTGAAGTGATATTGTCTTGGGTTGCCTGTAAAATATAGAATAAAGTTAATGTCTATAATTAACAAACTTCCTTTATTTATATTTTTTATATATTTTTTTCTATCTTGAGTTGAATTACTACCTGTCCAGGCCCTCGTGCAGCCTGTGGGTTAGACATGACCGGTTTAGACACACCGTATTGTTTGTAGCCCTTGTCAGGTGGCAGGGTGGCCTAAGAGAGGTGAAAATGCTCCCCTCACGCTCGAGAGGTTGAGAGTTCAATCCCAGGCAACGACAGATGTTTCTCAGGGTGCAAAGAGAAAAATCTCTGCTGTGAAGTTTGCATTGGCGTGAGGAAGGGCATCAGGCTAGTAAACGCTCCATTCAGTCACTCTGAGTCCACCACGATAAAAAGAGATGACAGGGTCATTGAAGGATAAAAAAATTGGTTGTAACCCACCCTTGGATCCATGTGTTCTCATTGGCCAAGGCCCCTTCTAAACAAGTTTACTTTTGAGATGGTCCCCAAGGTGGGCTAGTCGTGGGGAAGGAGGCAGGTAGCTTAAAGTCGGAGCCTCGCAGAGCTGGAGTCCAAAGGGGGCAAATCGGGTGAGGTTTTCGTTAGAAGCTTAACATTGGCTAGTGAAACAATGGTGCGAAGACAAATATGGTGTTGTGCAGTGGGAGAACCAGATGTGCTCCATGTTGTATCATCAGGAAAATCCCAAAAGATTTTTTTAGGAGTGGGGGGAGTTTTCAGGCATCAAAACACAAATCACATTTCATTAATGCCAACCCTGGGAAGTAGTGGGATTGCTGTGGTGCCCTAAAGGGTGGTTTAATGTGGTTTAATGTCTTGAAAATCCAGAGTATTACGCTTGTCTAAGTTGGTGGTCCTTTCTGGTTTGACTTCAGCTCTTTTCAGAAGTGCTCAACTTGCAATTCCTTCTCTGTTAAATTATCTCCCACACCTTGGATATATATCCGCCTGAGTTCATTCTCCCACACGTGGGGGATGATGGTGACCATTCTTTCAGTGGGTTTTGTCGTCTTGCGGTCGAATATTTAGCCCTTATTTCTTTGGGAAGTTTCTAAGTAAGAAGAGACTTCGGTATGGGTCTATAAAGAGCCCCACGAATTGCTGTGGTTCCCACTTTTAATATATGCAAATCGTCCTTGATTTACGTCCTTTTATCGGGGTGGACTCAGAGCAACTGAATGGAGCGTTTACTGCCCAGATGCCCTTCCTCACCCCTATGCAAACTTCACAGCAGAGATTTTTCTCTTTGCACCCTGAGAGAGAAACATTGGTCGCTGCCTAGGATTGAACTTTCAACCTCCCGTGCGTGAGGCGAGCATCTTCACGTCTAGGCCACCCCGCCACTCGATAGAGCTACAAACCAACCATTCATTTAGTGACCGTTTGAAGTTACAGTGGCCCAGAAAAAAAATGGACTTATGACTGTTTTTCACACTTTTCCTGAAAATAAGACCAGGTCTTATATTAATTTTTGCTCCAAAAGACGCATGAGGGCTTATTTTCGGGGAAATGCGGTTCTAAATGCATCCGCTTGGCTGACAACCTTAAAGGAGGCTTATTTTTAGGGCAGGGCTTATATTACGAGCATCCTGAAAAATCATGCTAGGGCTTATTTTTTCCAGTTGGGCCTTATTTGCAGGGAAACAGGTTACCTACCAGTCTATGAACAAATACACATGTTCCCATTATAGCCTCTTTCCTGGTTAATTTCGGTTGTTTAGCGAAGAAGACAAAATTAATATCATTTGAGATTCTGCCTCCCACTTTCCTCTGGATTAGGTTTTATGTTGTATCGTTGCTCTCCACAGTTTGCCATCTGCAGTTCCTCTTTCCTGCAACTCGAAGTTCCCAGCTATTTTCGTCTTTGAGTCTGATTCATAACAAAGGCGATCACAGCCCACTCCTATAATTTAAAGTGGTGCCTTAATTGCAGAGATATGAACCCATGTTCAGCCAAGGTTTCCAAACCTTGTCATATTATTCAGAGGCGGCATCTTACGAGTGATTTGGGTGTATTTTTACAGGATTTGGGTGTGTGTGTGGTATTTTTAATCTTGTTTTTAAAGTAATTTCAGTCACGTATCTGAGACGCATTTCCTAGTCAATCGACTAAGTAAATAAATAGATTTTGTACAGGGAGCATCCAGAGTGTTTCAATAGGACTTGGGTTTGGCATGGATTGTAACAGTGGCGTTTGTAGGATTGTAATAACCAAGAAAAGCTCAGTGGATTGTAGTAACCAAGAAAAATTCAGGTAGTCCTCAATTTATGACTGCAATCGGGCCCAAAATTTATGTTGCTCACTGTCATGCCCTTGTTGGAGTCTGATTCGGAGGGGGAGATTGAGCAGCTGACCGGGAGTGGAAGTGTGACTCTGGTGGCTGTGGAAGAAACAGGGGAAGGGCACAGTCCGGCTGGGCATTCAGAGGAAGACCCAAGGCCACTCCTTCTTCATTCTAGGGCAGGCAGGCAGGAGCGGAGAAGGAAGCAACATGGCTTACGGGAGAGAAAAAGGCCCTGATCCCTTTCATTAGTTGCAGCTGGGAGAACAGGATATAAGAAAGGCATTTGCACACAGCACCTTGCTGGAAGCAAAGCGTGCATTATCTTTGTCGAGGCTTATCTGGGTTTTGGCATCCTCCCAACAGCGTATGCTTCCTTATCTTTTGGAAGTCTGTAGTTTATTATCCTGGCCTGTCGTGTTCATTACTTCAGTGTGGTTTGTGTTGTTGTTGTTTTATTTCTAATTTATCTGTACTTTGGGTTCGGACTGCATTTCATCCCTTCATAGACTGTTTTTTGGAAGAGTTTGCTCTCCAGCCGAGGATAACCGGACATTGGGGGCCAAGTTGGAGGCATTAAAGGGAATTTATTCTACTTTTTTGCCTTTTTTTGTGTCACACCCCAGGTCATCACACTCAGTGAGAAACTTGTTAAGTGAGCTTTGCCCCATCTTACAACTTTCTGTGTCACCTTTGTTAACGGAATCTCTGCGGTTGTTCAGTCAGTCACACGGTTAAGTGAAGCTGGCTTCCCCATTGACTTTGCATGGCAGAAGGTCGCAAAAGCGGATCAGGTGGCCTCCCATGGGCACTGCAACCCATCGTAAATGCGAGTCAGTTGTCAAGCATCCGAATGTTGATTGCATGGCTCTGGGGATGTGGCAGTAGTCATAATTCTGAAAAATGGTCATAGGTCCATTTTTTTCAGCGCTGTTGTAACTTCGAAAGGCCACTAAAGGAACTGTTGTAAGTTGAGGACTTACCTTAGAGAGAGAAAATATTTGGTTTACAACTTACATCTCGGTAGCTTTAGTCCGGAGACTATAGAGGTAGTCCACGACTTACGACAGTTCATTCAGTGATTTTCAAAGTTACAGCAGCAGTCCAAAAAAAAAAAGTGACTTGGGGCTGTTTTTCACACTTACGACCTTTGTCTGGAATGGTGGAGGGTCTGGTCTCCTGCTTGAGCAGGGGGTTGGACTAGAGGACCTCCAAGGTCCTTTCGAAACTCTTGTTACCCTGTCTAGGGTTCAGTTTACTTTACTTCACTGTCATTGCACCTCGTACAACAAAATCAAACACCATCTTCAGTGCACATCATGACCATGAAAATAAACACAAACACCCATCCTTCCCATTCTATACGATTAAATTGAAAACTCCTGAGATTGCATTAATATTGCACTATATACAGTAGAATTCAATAGAGTTACTGCCCTGGGATCGAAGCTGTTTTTCAGCCTATTTGTCCTTTTTTTTATTATCCGTTACCATATGCCAGATGGTAACAGTTTAAAAAAAAAAGGGTTCCCAGGATGCGATGGATCTTTAAGGATGTTTTGAACTTTCTTAAGGCAGCAGGAGCTATAAAGCTCTTCCAAAGAGGGGAGAAGGCAACCCGTGATCCTCCGAGCAATGACGTTTACCCTCTGGAGTGCTTTCCTATCTGCCCCTGTGCAATTGGCAAACCATACAGAGGTACAGTATGTTAAGATACTCTCTATGGTGCAGCGGTAGAAAGTCCCTAGCAGTTTTTCATTTAGTTGTTGTTTCCTGAGAAGCCTCAGGTAGTCTAATCTCTGCTGGGCCCTTTTGACCAGGGCTGCAATGTGGACACCCCAAGTCAGGTCTTCTTTTAGGGTAACACCCAGAAACGTAAAACTGGCCACTTGCTCCACTCGGTCTCCCTTGAGAAGCAAGGGCTGGATGTCTGATCTCTTCCTTCTATATAGTCCACTATCAGCTCCTTGGTCTTATTGCTGTTGAGGACCAAGTTATGGTCTCCACACCACGAAAGCAACCGGTCCACCTCATCTCGGGAGGCAGACTCATCCCCCCCTCCCCCCCGGAGATAAGTCCCACCACTGTTGTATCGTCTGCAAATTACTAGCGTGAGTGTGAATGCAGTCATGCACATAGAGTATAGAGTAAGGGACTCAACATGCAACCCTGTGGTGTAGCAATGTTAAGAATAAGGGCTGAAGAGGTATGATTACCTAATCTGACCTCTGTGAATGGCCAGATATCTCGGCTCGAAGATTCTTGCCTCGATCCCTCCTTCTAGCCTGACTTCGGGTTCCCTGTGATGTTGTTGACGCCTTGCAAATTGGAACAGGGAGGGAGATTCCCCCTCGTCCCAGGATTCCCTCTCGTCCCAAACCTCAGATCAATTGATCAAGAATAGAGCTGGTAGGGGACCTTAGAGGTCTTCTAGTCCAACCCCTTGCTCAAGCAGGAGACCCTATACCAGGGGTTGGCAACCATAAACACTCAAAAGAGCCACAAAGATCCTAACCGGAAGCTCCACCCCACCCCCAACCCCGTTCAATTCTGGAGCCGACCGGAAGTCCGGTTCCCCCCCACCATAGAGTCTCCTCCTAGTGCAGCATCTTTTTTCCTCTGCTGGCCGGAAGTCCAGTTTCTCCACCATAGAGTCTCCTCCTAGCCTCCTCCTTTTTCCTCTACCTGTCCTAACCGAACGCCCTATCGATTGTGAAGCTGACTGGCGACAGGGACCCACAGCAGAGGGAGGAAACAGCCACATGCAGCTCCAGAGCCGCAAGTTGCTGACCTTTGCCCTGTAACCATCGCCCACAAGGGGCTCTCCAAGTCTCTTCTTTAAAACCTCCAGTGATGAAACACCCACAACTTGTTCCACCGGTTAATTGTCTTCCCTGTTAGGAAGTTTCTCCTCAATTTCAAGTTGCTTCCCTCTTTGATGAGTTTCCATTCTTTGCTTCTTGTCCTGCCGTTAGACGCTTTAGAGCAGTGGTCGCCAAACAGTGGGCCGCAAGAAAATTTTGGTGGGCCGCAGAGAAATCTCACCCCCAGAGCACCCCCCCCCAAAAGCAATTAATCCAGGCTGCACAGAAACACAAGGCTGCACTGCCCACATGGCCCGCAGGAACCCTCCCCGCCTACATCACTCCTGACCTGGCAAACTTGCCTGCTAAATTGCTATTATTCCTTTTTCCGACCATCCTCTGTTCTGCTGTGTCAGGAGATTTAGATTAGCTAAAAAGCAGGAAATGGTTGGATTTCTTGCTTTCTAGCCAGTCTTTAGATCTTCAGCTCTGCTTTTAAGCACAGCCGAACCTCCCTTAGGACAGAAGGTTCTATTATTCAGTGCAGACTCACGGCAAGCAAATTTGAGAGACTGAGCTAGCCGATGGCAGATAGATAGATCACGGAATGAGTCTGTGAGCAACTCAATCTGCCTGCCTGCTTTGCCTGATTTTGGATAAAAGTTGCTCTTTTTTTTATTTCAAAAATTCAATATTTATATAAATATTTATAATATTTACATACGAGCCCTGCCCAGCTAGTCACATGACCACCAAGCCACACCAACAAATTAGGCCACACCCACGGAAACGGTTAGTGGTCCCTGGAATTTAAAATTATGAGTTTGGTGGTCCCTGAGGTCCAAAAGGTTGGCAACCCCTGCTTTGGAGAATAGAGTGACCCCCCCCTCTTCTTCGTGGTAGAAGGCTGTTGGCTTTAGTCTTGGGATGACATATGCTCCCCATCCTTCATCCCGTGGCTCTTCCCTGGCCGTGTGCAGAATCCAATTTTCCATCTTTTGCTTCTGTTGCCTGGATTTGAAGAGTGGGCCGCCCTTCGAGCAGATGGCTCCTAATTGTTTACTCACCGTGTTTCTCCTCCTCCTCCTCTCCTCGTGAATCTCAGCTTTGCTAGGGATGGGTGTCTGTGTGTGCGAAGGAACGCATGAACTAAGCCATCTGTCCTTTCTATCTGCTGGAAATATCTGATCATCGGTTTGGAAACCGAGGATGCTTGAAGAAGAGACCTACCTTATGCGTTTCCCCCCCCCCTTTTAACTCCAGAAAATTAAGGGTGGGTGGGTTAAGAGCTATGTTCCCCAGCTTAATTGACAATGGGTTTGCAGATCTTTGTGGCTCAGACCACAGAGGAAGCGGTTATTGTGGCCCACCAGTGATCAGCAGAGCTGGCGGCAGATTCGGACAGTGAGGAGGTGTTGGGGAGGAGCATGAGCCAGTCCTGAAGTGTAAGGAAGGCTCTGATGAGGGCTCTGCGTCGGAGGCAGAGATGGGGCCAGGGCTGCCCACCAGTTATCAGCTGCCTTTGGAGTCAGAGATCAGTGAGGCAGAAGAACAGCTGGAGCCTGTTCCCAGTGTGTGCATGTGCAGAGCTGCCAGAAGAAGGGAACAGTTAAGGAACAAGGGTCAACTTGGGAGTAAAGGCTCAGGTGGACAGTGAATGGCCCCTCCCATAGGGAATAAAGAGGAGTGAAAGGGGAATGGGGTTTTGCAGGGGACAAATTAGTTCAATTCATTAGGGTGAAGATCTGTTTACTGACTTCCTGCCAAGTATTGTCTGCTACAGAGTGGCGTTTGGAGTATATTGACCTAGCAGCTCTCCAAGCTTGATAAGGGTGTGTATTTTTGAACTTTCTTGAAAGACTGTTGGCCGGGACTTTGCTGGAGAGAAATTTCTATGGTCTTTTTACAGTTGCCAACAGAAAGGGAGGGCGGAGTTTTGAGACAGCCAGAAAAGGGGGTAGGTGGGCAGATAGTCTTCTTCTTTGGCTTCCCAGGTTTGGAAGGTTGAGGGATGGGTGGATAGGTTGTGTAATGAATGTGCAACTTTGGGCAGAAACCCCAACGGAGAGAATTTGAAAGGGCTCCCCCCTCGACAGACCGATAGGTGATCCTCGGCGTACGACCACACTTGAGCCCAAAATGTCCATGGCTAAGCAAAGACACTTGCTAAATCAACTTGGCTCCCTTTGAGGACCTTCCTCAAGGGAATCGCTGCAGTTGTTAAGCGAGTGACAGGGTTGTTAAGTAAATCAGGCTTCTTTGTTGACTTTGCTTGTCTGGAGGTCATAAAAGGGGAATCCCATGACCCCCTCGGGACGCTGTAATCATCGTAAATGTGAGAACTGGTTGCCAAGTGTTTCAAAGTTATCTATCACGTGTGTGTCAGGACTCCCAACAAATCCACCCCCATTCAAAGCACAAGTCTCTAGCCGCATCTCGGAGAAAAGAAAATTGATTTATTAGAAGTGCCCATGTTGGTGTTAGCTGGGTGCAGCCGATACTAAAATACATCATTTCCCCCTTGACCCTGGTCTTCCCCTCAACCCCTGGATGTATATTCTCCAATGGGACACATCCACAGCCAAGAGTCATCAGTCATACTCTCCAGTCATATTCTTGCTCTCCAACAACTTTGGGCTGCCAGGGTGATTATCTAGACATTTAAGGAATGCCCTGTTCCCCCCCCACTCCCTTTTTCTGGCAGCTAAAAAGACCAAAGGAGTATCTTTTGAGTGCTTGTGAGAGCCATTCATGTGAAAAGTGGTTATACATCGCTTTTTTCCCCAGTACCATTGTATCTTTGAATGGTCACTAAAGTAATAGTTGTAAGTTGAGGATGATCTATATTTGCAGCAGTGGCAGAAGGTTGCATTTCGGAAGCATTGCACACCTGTAGAGGAAGGACTGGGAGAATCTGGAGTTGGAGTCAAGAGAGAGTTCAGCCCATAATCTCTACGTAACCACAAACGAACTTAATCCAACCTCCCTTGAATTCCATTAACTCGTCTCTTAACTCCTAGCGGGAGCCAATGGTGAATTGAGAAGATTCCCATGCGTTTCATCAATGAATCAGTCGCATTGGACGTTCACACGTGGACCTGAATCTGGGGTCAGAGTCAAGAGAGAGCTCAGCCCATAATCTCTACATAGCCACAAACGAACTTAATCCAACCTCCCTTGAATTCCATTAACTCGTCTCTTAACTCCTAGCGGGAGCCAATGGTGAATTGAGACTATTCCCGTGCGTTTCATCAATGAATCAGTCGCATTGGACGTTCACACGTGGACCTGAATCTGGGGTCAGAGTCAAGAGAGAGCTCAGCCCATAATCTCTACGTAACCACAAACGAACTTAATCCAACCTCCCTTGAATTCCATTGACTCGTCTCTTAACTCCTAGCGGGAGCCAATGGTGAATTGAGACAATTCCCGTGCGTTTCATCAATGAATCCGTTTCATTGGACCTTCACATGTGGACCCGAACTTTCGCACCTAGCAACACTCGTCTGACCTGTCAGCCTCCGAACCGATTTATTGATCTTCTGTTTGGATTAAACCAGGGTTTCTTCAGGTGGCCAAGATTGAGGGAAATTGACCCAGACTCCAGATCTCTTTAGAATCCCTTAGGTTGACCTCCAATAGCTCTTGTTCTTTCTGGACGCTTCATTTGGTTGCACCTGGTACAGGCACTGCTCCACTTACAACCGGCTGCTTAGCGAACATTCAAAGTTACGACGGACCTACCTTGGGGCTACTTATGACTTCTCTCTTTCTCTCTCTCTCTCTCTCTCTCACACACACACACACACTTCTGTTGCTTGGCAACATGGCGGCATTTACAGCCGTCCCACAGTCACATGACCCAGTGAATAGGTAGGATTGTAATGATGAAGAAAAATTCAGGTAAGTCCTCGACCAGGAATTGAGCCCAGAGTTTAGGTTGCTCAGTGAGAAACTTGTTAAGGGAGCTTTGCCCCATCTTATAACTTTCCTTGTCACCATTGTTAACGGAATCGCCGCCGTTGTTCAATCAGTCACATGGTTGTAAAGGGAATCTGGCTTGCCCGTTGACTTTGCTTGTCAAAAGGTCGCAAAAGCGGATCACGTAACGCCGCGATCCTCATAAATACAACGACACTGCGACCATCATAAATACAAGCCAGTTGCCAAGCACCTGACTTATGATCACTTGAGCCCAGGGAATGCTATGACGGTCGTAAGTGTGAAAAAACGGGCCCAAAGTCACTTTCTTTTCCCCCCAGCACCATTGTAACTTAGAACGAGGACTGAGTGAACGGTTGTAAGTTGAATATCACCTGTACTTTATTTTGGACTTGTTTACCGAACACTTAACCCATGGATCTAGGTACCAGAAAGCTCTCTGAAAGGAAAGGCGGCTACCTCCCATTTCTGAATTTTTAATCTGGCAATAAGGAAAAATAAAAAAACATTTCACACACCATCCCAAATTCCTGAGGAATTGGTCGGTTAAGCAACAATATTTTAAGTTAACAAACCAGTCAGGTAGGATGGTGGTTCTTGTAAAGCCTTGTTTAACAAACAGGGTACCAAGTCCACGTTGAAGAGAGGAGTGCGGACAAACTCCTTTTATTTGGTTTTAAAGATTAGGGCCAGCCAACTTGCTGTCAGATTCCAACTTCATCTCTCTCCTTTAAATAAAAGAGCGTTCAATTCTTTTTCCTCTTCCTTCCCGGCTGCCTTACTTCTACTTTGTTTCCCCGAAAGCATGACCTACCCTGAAAGTAAGTCCTAGCTTGATTTTAACACGTGTGCCCAATATAAGCCTTACACCCCGCCCCCCCCAAATAAGCCATAATTACAATCCCATCCACTCCAGAGAGTGGAGCTGCTCTACTATTTACCTTTGGACAGTTGTAGGTAGGCCTGGCACACCCCGATACTTGCCTTGCTGGCCCATTTCTTCTGCAGCTGGCAAGGCTGGCAAGGCCCCTAGAACTGATAACAAAGCTCCGGATCGATCCAAAGCTCTTTTAAAGGCTGCAGAGGCCTTCAGGAAAGTCTTGCTGGCCGCAGAAGAAGAAATTCCCGAAGGCCTTGGACCACGAAAAGGAGGCCGGGGGCAACACACGCAAGTGAGGTTATCAGTAGATGACGTCCACCCCGAAAATAAGACCTAGTTCCTTTTCTTTGGTGAAAAAAATGGATAAGACATGGTCTTATTTTCGGGAAAACATGGTATTCATATAGCAGAATAATACCTAACAGGTAAGGGACCAGCAAGAATGGAAAGCAGATTGCTTTCAATAGGTCAATGGCAAGGATACCTAACTTGATTTGAATCTTTATTTTAAAACGAACAGGTTGCTGGAGGAACAAAATTGGGGCGTTGGAGACGGGGAGGGAGAAGAGCAGCTACCAGAGGCTGTTTACACACACCAAAAACCACGAAACGGGTTTTGCAAGCTTTGTGTAACTGCAGTCTGCTTGGCGTTGTGTCTTTGCCGCAATTTTCTTAGCCTTCTCTATGACATTACAGGAAGTGGAAGGTTTGCATTGGCGGAGTTTGTCATAATCGTTGTTTACATCTTGGTGTGGGATTAATTAATTTAAAAAAATATTTATTTTGGGGCAGTCTCTGGAGGCAGCTGGGATGTTTAAATCCCTTCAGAGAAGGGGAATCTCCTTGCTGCAGTGATCTCTGATTGCATCTTTTTCCCCCCTGCATGTTGGCTTACTTTTTAAGAACAGTTACACAATGGTCCATGATTTCCGTCCCCTTCTTCCTGGAGTCTGTTTGAAGTATTGATAAAGGGGGGGGGGAGATTTCCTTATCAAATAAACAGATATGATTAAACACACACACACACACACACACACAGAGGGAGAGAGAGAGAGAGAGAATTAAAATCTCTGCAGAGGGCAACGGATTGTAATGGAGTGAAGCAATGAAGAAATTGGATTAAATCTGAGAAAATCAGATTTTCGAGGACCGGTGGTGGGTTAGATCTGGACTTTGCCCTTAACCTAGTTTGTTTTCATTTAGTGCAGTGTTTCTCAATCTCAGGAACCCTCCCATACTACAATAGTAGACAACACAATATCAACAGTAGAGACCTTCACATTTCTAGGGTCTATTATATCACATGACCTAAAATGGACGCCTAACCTCAAAAACGTCATCACAAAAAGCGCAACAAAGAAGGTTCTTTCTATGCCAACTCAGGAAGCTCAAACTGCCCAAGGAGCTGC
Source organism: Hydrophis major (assembly GCA_033807585.1). Classification (NCBI taxonomy): domain Eukaryota; kingdom Metazoa; phylum Chordata; class Lepidosauria; order Squamata; family Elapidae; genus Hydrophis; species Hydrophis major. Next base: position 5,906,882 of record CM066328.1, read on the forward strand.
TGATCCAGTTCTGCAGAGGAATAATGGAGTTTGCACCTCTATAACCATCTGGTTTGGCTCTGCAACCCAACAGGGCAGACACAGACTTCAGAGAGTAATTAGGACTGCAAAAAAAACAATTACTACCAACCTGCCTTCTATCGAGGACCTGTGTACTGCAAAAAAAAGGCTGTGAAAATATCTACAGACCCCCTCACATCCCGGACATAAACTGTTTCAACCCCTACCCTCAAAACGAAGCTATAGATCACTGCACACAAGAACAACTAGACACAAGGACAGTTTTCCCCCGAACGCCATCACTCTGCTAAACAAATAATTCCCTCAACACTGTCCAACTATTTACAAAGCCTGCATTACTATTACTATTAACCTTCTCATCACTCCTTATCACCCATCCCCTCCCATTTGTGACTGTAGGACTGTAACTTTGTCGCTTGTATCCTTACAATTTATGTGGACTGTTTCCTAGCATGATTTGATGGCTTATTGTACTCTGACTATCATTAAGTGTTGTACCTGATGATCCTGGATTCTTGATGAATGTATTTTTTCTTTTATGTACACTGAGAGAAAGCATTTGCAGCGAGACAAATTCCTTGTGTGTCCAATCACACTTGGCCAATAAAGAATTCAATTCTATAAAGTATTCTATCTATTTACCTTTTTATTTTTATTTGTTTAGAAAATGTATATTGCCGCCTGCATGTACACGGAGAGTCAAGGCGGCTTACAAAGAGAGAAAAATGTACAAAAGAAAAATAATAAAATAATAACCCATCCTGGCAACAACACACATTCACGCTAACCATTTAATGGGCTCCCTCCCATTCTGGGTTCCCCAGGGCCACTAGCAGAACCAGGTCTTCAGGGCTGGCTGGGGAATTTTGGGAGTTGAAGTCCATACATCTTAAAGTGCCTAAGATGAAAATAGAATAGAATTCTTTTTATTGGCCAAGTGTGATTGGACACACAAGGGATTTGTCTCGGTGCAAATGCTCTCTGTGTATATAAAAGAAAAGATGACTCTGACACCTTTATGTGAACCTTGCTGTTTATAGCTTGTTAAAGAAACCAAGATTGTGGAAGACAGCTTGTCAGTGGGAAATTGGGTGTGCCTGCAGTCTTGAGCCCCAGGGGCTGTTGTACATACTACAACCCCATTACAAATTGGGTATGGTTTATGGTTTGATGCTACAACAGGCTTCGTTGCAGCTGGCAAGCATTGCTCCTGGCCACTCGCCAAGGAAAACCCTGGTAAATATTTTCCAAACGGTAACTCTCTGACATTTATTAGATCCGAAATGATTGATTGGCGAAGGAAGGTGAGTGATTGACATGTCAGCATTCCAGCAACCCTCCATTCCAACCAATAAGTCCCAGACAGATGTATCTCAGATAGATGTATCTGGATAGTAAATTGGCATATCTGTGGAATCTCGAATCTGACAATTCTGGGCTTCCTTGCAAAAAGTCAAAACCACAAATCCATCCCCCCTTAGCCATTCCCACGGCCCAATCACCATCCATCCAGAAGTAAGATTCCCAATTCATTAGGCGCCACACTCCGTGACCTTGAACCAAACCAAAAGAATTTTATTTTGTCTAGATATACTCCGGTGGATTCCTCCCTCCCGCTTTTTCAGGCTCAATTGCGGCAGCATCGGATCTCCATATGGCTTCCAAAGCTGACCTCTTTGTTAAAAAGAAAAAAAAGAAAGAAAAGCAAAGCAAAGCAGATTTGTTTCAGGCTGGAGAAGCAATGGAAAACTAGATCTGCCTGAAAGAAATCCACTTTCTCAAGGCCGCAAAACCCGCGTGGCCGGTCGGGGAATTCTGGGAGTTTGAAGTCCATGCATCTTAACGTGGCTGGGATTGGAAAAAAAATAAAAAATAAAAATGCTGATTTAGTGCAGGGCCCCCAAACCAGGGCTGGGCTGCTGGGGGTTCGCAGGGGTTCAGGAGAGCCCCTAGCTAGGATTCTGTACAGTTTGGAGAACCCCCCAAATCCCACTCCTGGCTGGCCTCACCCACCCCTCCCCTCCCCTCCCCAGAGGTAAGTGCAGGGCCCGGGCGGAGGCTCAGGGAGGATGAAAACTCCTTGTAGGCAGCTGGTCGTTTGCATCCTTTGAGAGGGTCGTTGAGGCCACTTGGAGGTCGTTGTGTCCTCAGATCAGGTGCTGTTTCAGGTTTTTCTTTGAAGACGTTTTGCTTCTCATCTAAGAAGCTGTTTCAGCTCTGATTGGATGGTGGGGAATGGAAGGATTTATATATTCCTTGCAGACAGCTGGTCGTTTGCATCCTTTGAGAGCAGGGGTTCCCAAACCTTTTCAGTCTATCACCTCCTTGGTGCTACAAACTCATCCTCGGTGCCCCCCACCCAGGCGTGGGATTCAAATTTCTGTGGGCAT